>JACATO010000603.1:0-264602 GCA_018389105.1 Nautilus pompilius | reverse complement strand
AATAGGCAACAACAACAAAAAATTAACTTTCTTTAGCTGATTCTGTAGATTTTAAAAGTGTCACGTGTGTGAAACAGATAGTTTAAAGATTTGAAGAGAAAAGGGTGCACCAGGTCCGACTTTAAACCGTAGAGCTGACATTACGTTTATTGTTAGTTGTGTGTTCAAGCCGTCTGTGAGTCAGGTAAACTCACTCCGTCTGTCGTCCTGTGCTCTGTTACACGTGGCCATCTCAGCATCGGACCGGGTCCGTGACAGGTCTGGCGGCGAAGAAGCGGGTACTCCGAGAGCCGAGCATTTAAGAGCTGTGCGAGACCTCAGATGTTTAATTCTGGCCCGGTTAGTAAACGACACGCATTTCCGCTTTTGTCCAAGTTAATTTCCTGTGCACTGACTGACACAGATAATGGTACCCAGAAGTGGGTCAGACCCGCCGGAGGCGAGCTGGGCTTCTCGAACACGAGGGGCTGTTTCAGAGTTCCCGATATCTTTTGGCGAAGGGTGACCTAACCACTGAGCCGGCCGACTTTCCTGTTCACTTCGAAACGGCCCCTGTTCATCCTCCCCCCCCTTTCTTTCTCCGGTTGTACAATTTATTTTAGTCAGCTTTTGTTGTCGTCCCGCACCTATGTCGGACCTGCGACGGGAGGGGCCGGATAAGAACTTGTGTGTGGACCCGAGCATAAGAACCGTATAAGAACTTGTGTGTCGTTGGACACGATGGGGGCACACCCCCACTTCTGTCATAACCACAATAATCTATTAATCTTATTTATTTCTTTTTTTTGTCTTACCACTAGTTACCTTCACGTTTAATATCTTCGTTTATTAAATATTTGCAAGCTCAAGTAAAGTCTAATTAATTTCCTTTTACTAGTATTTTTTAAATTCCCCAGTTCTGTTGGTTCCTCTTGTTTTTTAATAAACGGAAAATGTCTGATCGCACGTGCTCGTCTTCTTTACGAGACCTGGGTAACCAGGCAGCTTAGTGATCGCCTTAATTTCCTGTTCCCCTCATTCCTTTTTTAAAATTTCTATTAGGCAGCAGCGAGCCTATCTCTGGTTAAACTGATTTCAGTGCCCGCCTGGTTATGGAAACAACAATAGCAGTAGATGATAGTAAGGACTCTTCTGGGCCGGGAGAACAACTCCGACGGGACTGTAAACTTACAAGAGAACACACACTCTCACACTCCACTCAACTCTCTCTCTCTCGCAGAAACACACACACACCACACACACACCCTCTCTCTCTCTCATAAACACACACACACACACACACACAACTCACACCTCTCCTCTCTCGTCATAAACACACACACACACACACACACACCCCCTCTCTCTCTCTCTCTCAGAAACACACACACACACCCTCCTCTCTCTCTCTGTGTCATAAACACACACACACACACACACCACACTCTCTCTCTCTTAAAACACACACACCACACAACAACACTCTCTCTCTCATAAACACACACACACACACACACACACACACACCCCTCCTCTCTCTCTCTCTCATAAACACACACCACACACCCTCTCTCTCTCTCTGGTCATAAACACACACACACACACACAACACTCTCTCTCTCTAAACACACACACACACCCACTCTCAACACCCTCTCTCTCTCGTCTCTCTCATAAACACAACACACAACACACCTCTCTCCTCTCTCTCTCTCCGATAAACACACACACACACACCCTCTCTCTCTCTCTGTGTCACATAAACACACACACAAACACACACACACACTCTCTCTCTCATAAACACACACACACACACAACACATCTCCGTCTCTCAATAAAACACACACACACACACACACACACACACACCCTCCTCTCTCTCTCATAAACACACCACACACACACCACACCCTCTCTCTCTCTCTCTCATAAACACACACCACACACCACACTCTCACCCTCTCTCTCTCTCTGTGTCATAAACACACACACCACACACACACCCTCTCTCTCTCTTAAACACACACACAACACCCTCTCTCTCTCTCTCTCTCATAAACACACACACACACACTCTCTCTCTCTCGCTCTCATAAAACACACACACACTCTCTCTTGTGTCATAAACACAAACCACACAACACACACTCTCTCTCTCTCTCTCTCTCTCTCTCATAAACACACACACACACACACACTCAACTCTCTCTCTCATAAACACAAACACACACACACACACACAACACCCTCTCTCTCTCTGTGTCATAAACACACACACACACACACACAGATCATATCTTCTTATGAACATACAAAAATACTTATATATATATATATAGTCGGTCACCTTCAGCCAAACAGAAAGCCGAGAAGCCAGCCTCGTGGCACACTTCTACTTTCCTAAGCGATACTGCCCTTCTAAGAGACCTGATGATGCGTACTTTCGATTTTACACCATTTCCTTAACCTATCTTCCTATCAAAACGTACAGTCATTTTAGTCAACAATTAGTTCAGGGGAGACAACTCATGGTTGAATTATTCAGAGTTTATCCGTTATTGGAGTACCTCTCAACAGAACTTCCATTAGGCCTGAAAAAGACAGAGATTTTTCAATTTTTAACGAAACCAAAATTACTTTGTAAATGTCAATTTTTGCATTTAAGAGAAAGAAAATGAGTGTGCATCATAGTAGGGCATAAATATATTATAACAATGAACTCCTTCAGATGAGCCACCATTATTTCTGAAATCTCGGTTTCAAAAATCTTGCCGTGAAAGGTGAGTTTTCCGGCAACAAACATGGAGAAATGGTTCAGAACTTCCCTTGGAAATCCTGGTGGCTTCATCATAAAAAAATCTTCGTTTGAGCGCCTGCCGCCAAATTTCAACGAGAATCCACCGTTCATCTCTTACTTCTTTAGACTGCCGACTTCTTCCGGTGCCAGCTGGTGAAGGTGTTATCGACGTGATGGATGCTTTGTTTCAGATGGGAAGAGACTAGTTTTCCCTGTTGCTTAACCATCGCATTTGCTGTTTTGTTGTTGTACTAGTCATGTCATCTTTGGAAACCTCACTTCAGTGTACAATAGACAGTAGAGCCGAGTCCAAGATCAAGTACGATATGACAGTCTTATCGATCGATTATCGTCACCTCTTGTTTGAGAGCGAATGTCTTCACCGACTGAACGGAAAAGCCCACAAAATTATCTGACTGCTTTATTACTGAGAACTTAACTGTACTCGCGTGAGAAAATATGCAGTACAGGAGCCACGCTCTTTGTTCTGGAGGAAGATTCCTGCCGGTCACAGTGGCTTCCTGTTGCGCTCTGTTTACCAAGAACACGTCGTCAACCCTACAAGAGCCTGTATAAAGTCTAAGCATTTACACCTTTTCTCAAACAATAATAAGTAATCAATTAGAATGGCCGACCAACAATAACTAATTCACAAATTATGTACCATGTGTTATGTAACACAGGGGTAAACTCTTGGTTGCTTGTATTTTTCTGTATCCCATGCAGCTTACCATCTTTATTCTGTCATCTCCCTTAATCTCAAATATTTCCATAACTCTCAATTTCTTCTGAAAAACTGTTCACTATTTTTTAAAAATGTTTATAAGGCAGCTATTTGTCTTGATTGGGATTATATATGTGACTTACCAGGAACCGTCTGGTGCAGTTATTTACCGAGGTTTTGTTGACAGTTCACAAGTTTTAATCCGTCCATCTGTGAGAGCCTGTTTTTTGTTTAATTCCGTCAACAAACAGAAAGCTATCGGGTAATGGCTGAAACACCACGTCTATTAATTTCTCATATTAAGGATGAGTGAAGAGATTATTTTGTTAACCTCATTTAGAGACAAGAAATCCCAGAGCTTCGCCGTTAACGATGTGTACGTAAACGCCAATGTCTTTTCGTTTAAAGACTCTTTTATATCATAAAGCGCAAACAAGCAAAGAATATTTTTCACTGATGTACGGATGTGTTAAGAAATCAATACTTTCTGTGCTGTTACGACTTTGTTCAGCATAGCAGACTTTTTCCTTTAACTGATTCAGCCAAATTGACATCAACAGTATCTTTTCCCACCAGCTGAGCCATGCTAATCCTTTCTAACTCCATCGATTTTTTCTCATCCGCTGTAATCATCCATTCTTCTCCACTGAGTAAACATGTTTGTTTTCCTTGCTCTAAAGTCTACCATTCATGTTTAGTGGAAATAATCCCGGTCCACTGAGATCTGGATCTTAGAAAAGCATGGATTTCAGATTTAATCAGTGTGTATGCGTAACTGATTTTAATTCTAAAAATCCGGCCTGTCTCGTATTCAGGTTTTCATATTTCGCTCCAAAAAGAAAAATTGGTCGATACCCAAAATTTTTAGTTAACTATTAAATGCACAGGATATATACAGCAATTGACACTGATTACCCTGTCCTGATTGAATAGCATCAAAAACTCTTTTCATGGCAATGATTCCAATAATTAGCGAGCACTTTTCTGACAGATAGATGCAAAGAATCGAAATGTAAAACTCTCTGGAGTTTGTTACCGTAAGATGAAGATGCCCTCACCATCAGTAAACATTCAGTAGCGTTTCTTATGCCCTACATGTGGGCATGTTAGCACCATGGAGAAATACTGTAAAGTAAGTTTCATCTTTGTGTACAGCAACCTTTTCGATATTAATCGGCAATTGCGGCAAGAATTATCTATATTCAAAGAGTACAAATATCTTATTCACTACTCCAAATAGAATTATCAATGAATAGAGATTGCTGTTACCTATTTACATACAGTTAACTTAATAAAAACAAGTATTAGTTAATAATAATAATAATATAATAATAATAATAATATAAATAATAATAAAATAATAATAATAATATAATAGGGACGACGTGATAGACAAGAGAGAGGAGTCGGTCGGTGGTGTCTGTTTACTGTAAGATCTTTCATGTCCACTCATGAGAAGTTTTCGCTTATGTTATGGTCCATAAAATCGCTAATGACAACTTTACAGATGATTTTAAAATAGATAACTTGTACCGCCTGGCTAAAAAGATTAGAGGGTGCTATTAGACAGGAGCACCATTTACCCAGATAGCAATTTTAGCACATGGTGGCATGGATTCCATAAGACATTCTATGGTATATGTAGCCATTCGTCTATGAGCTCAGTCAGTGTAGATCGGTCTGCAGGGCCATAGAAACCTCACAGATGCTCGAAGGGCCTGAGATTAGAGCACCGGAAAGATGTGGGCCCAATGGACAGTGGTGCTGCTGCCATCCTGAACCATTATCTCCTCATTCTGGTATAGAATTAGCATTGAGGAATAAACTAGCTTAGCAATAATTTCTAGGTATTCATCTGGCGTCAACCGGCTCTCCCCTGGGACGTGTGGCATTCGCACCTGCATCTGATGAAAATAGCGATTTATCGGATATCACACAAGCTTCTTCTATTGATAAATTCTCCAGTTGTAGACGGTCTTGTTCTTCGCACTGAACAGGAGTTCCCACACAGCTGGCTTGTTGTCGAAGCCCATACTGTGCAAACCCAAGCGCATTATTTGAATGGAAACAAATTTATGGTCCACTTCCAAAGGATCCTGTCACCCCGGCCCCTGTCACCCCGGCCCCTGTCACGTTCCATTTTATACCTTAGATAATTACTAAAATTTAAGAAAAGAGAAAACTGTTTTCTTCTCAAATGGCTCGGATTTCTCAGACTACCTATCTCGCAAACCTTTCGTGGTTTTAAACGCTCCAATTTGGCATCTTCGACAAAGAAAAGCATCATTTTTTACGGTACGAGATCACAACCGAAATCGGTGATAATGGGAAAAGTATCTTTAAGAAAAATTTCCTTCCTTTTGGTCGTTTTGCCTCCAAAGTTCATTTAAACTAAGCTTACGTTTTTCTACTTCCAGTCCTACCTCATGGATACATTTCGCTGTCCAAAGAATTCGACTATGTATCGTGGAATCCTTCTCGAACGTTTTCGCGAGGTGGCGCTGTCACGTTCTAAATATAGATTTGCATGGGAATAATAGATTAACGAAAGTTCCTTGATTTAGAAATATCTATTAATCAGTGAGTGTACGGGTAACAGAAATTATATACAACAGTAGGAACAATAACTAATTGTTCTGACAGCCAAAGAAGTGTCGGTGGAAATCCATAATGGTAAATACCACGTGTAAATCACAGGCTAAAAATCCACATTGGGATAGATGTGGAATGTTATCACAAAACTAACTGAGTTAGTAAGATAAAAATATAGATCCAGCCTCTTGTTCTACCTATCCGTCTGTATCATTAAGGAAGCGTAGTGGACAAACAACCAAATAGAACAGGATTTCGGTGCCAACTTGTTTTTACCTGTAATTGAATGAATCTATAGAAGCTGAGTTTTCGCGAAGCAATTTTTGACGAATTCTTTTCTTAACTGAGTAAATAAACAACATCTACAAGTGAACATTGGAGATATATAGCAGCCTGAGTTCAATAAAATTATTTTAAAGGCTTTTTACACTTCAGCTAAATAACAGTTTTTCTTTCTGCTGATGGACTGTATGCGTGTGATCTCCCTCTCTCTCCATCTCTCTCTCTCTCTCTGTCACGCACAGCACGCTATGGCTTCAGTCAATAAATGGAATGCAGCATGACGACAGGCCATCGTATTACAACGTCAGCATCATCAACAAAACAAATATAAATAACACCAGAAATTAATTTTACTCAATGTTTTTCTGTTTTTGTTTTTTTAAATCCGGATATTTACATCAGGAAATGAGGTTGCTTAGGAATCTCTTCCATAAATTATTAGCTAGTTTTGCTTCAGCCGATAACAAAACGTTCCAGTGATGGATCGCGATGTCAGACCCGCGACAGGGCAGGTGGCTGTGTTGGTGGATCGCCAAGACCGGGAGCCTGACTTTCTGCTTGGTCTTCTTTCAGCCACAATTCCAGGTACAGGACAGATTTAGTTATCGTCTCAGAAGTTCGTGTTTAGATCGCATTCCTACTTAGTTGAATCGTTGTTTCCTGCCACGTGCACCTGATCTCAGCGGATGCTTTGATTTTCGTTGAGGATGAATTTAGATAAAATCTCAACCGGATATTGAATTCCTATGGCCTTTTTAAACATCTGAAACGTTTACTAAACAAGGGTTCGCTTTCCAATGGCATCTCCACAAGCAGCCATCTTCAGTGAAACATTTAAAACCAAATTAGAATGTTTCTAAATCTTGAAATTTATGAAACACGATCCTTAAAAATCAAACAGCGGAAAAGGAAAACAACTTAGGCTAAATTACACCACCATCTGTGATCTCTGTGATCTCTGTGATGCAAAAAAGAAAAAGCTGATGCTGCCCTTATGTTTTACAATTACTCAGAGGTTATCTTAACGTCGTCTTCTTTGTACAGACAAACATGAGAGAGTGTGTCGCGTGTGGATGTTTGAATAAAATCAAAAAAGAATTAAGTAGTGTATGCTCATCGTAATCAGAGACCATAGATCTCCAGCATAGAATCGCTTGTGTTGTACGTAGTTTATTTTAAAAATCGATAATTGATGACTTTCTCGGTGATATCTGCCTCTGGACGTTCAGCTCTCATCTCTCGCTGTTTCTGTTATTCGTTCCCTAACATCGCACGGCTCTGTTAACGACAAGTCAGCAAATACTTTATAATTCAACTCGATTAAACTGACGCGAAAGTCAAACATTTTAAATTGCACGGGCAGTTTACTGATTTAGGAATTCTATAGTAATTCGGCTTTAATTTTGCTCCGGCAGTTGATGAACAGAAAGCTAGAGAATCACAGTCGTGGTAAACATCCATCTCGCTTCTCCTTTCCAACCCTAACCCTTCCTCGTCCGTTTGGGGGGGGGGGGAGATAACAGCTCTGGAAGTGTCGTGGTTGCGTCGATACCTTCTTTGAGGTTCGAATCAGATTCATCACAGCGCCTAAAGATTGATGGTTATGTTGTCTATTTTGTTTCTCTTTGGGGAAGATTGCTGGCAACCTCTGTAGTCTTACAGATTTCGCATTTTTATCCATTTATCGCAAAGTTATGGCGAGCAGCGTGGATGGCAGGGATGGAAAGTTCTTGAGTGAGCGGTAAATACAGGGTATTCCAAAGAAAAGGGGAAGCAGAAAAGGTTGTGAGTTTTCTTACAGAAGATAGTTGCACTTAGGAATTAAGAATACATTGCTCGCTGCTTTTAGCTACATCTACAAACGACGTGCAGTTCAAGATATGTCTCTCAGAGTTCTACTGACTATTCTTTCTAAAATGGTGAATTCTTTCCTAGCAGCATCGAAACACTGTCAATGGCGTACTGTCTAAGCCACCGGGCCAACTGTTTGTAGCATTGAAGAAAAAATGTCGAATAAAGTTGAGGGAGAAAATTTAACGTTTACGCCATGTATTTAATGGATTAAATTCGCTACATTTAATAAATGCTTGAAGCCTGTGAAATTATAAAACAACCGACCGGCCATCAGTGAACATTTAAAACTAGAATAGAACTAAGACGTGGAAGGAAAATGAATTCTATCAAAAAGGCTTAAATAGCGACTATGTTCACAAGAGAAACAGCGAAAGGGAGCAATTAAGGTAGAGGGGACTTGTGTACTGCTCCATATATAGTGTATGATACAAGAAGGGAGCCTGTTAACAATTAAAAGTTGAACCGACCTATGCTGATACGTATCCGTGTATAATACGTAGTCTGTCTAAAAATAAATTCGAGATAAATGAACTCGTGTATAAGCGCATGGTAAAAGTGCCAGGCGGCTGTGTGTGTCTGGCCACCGACCTGTCAGGACTGACTCTGGAGATGTGGAATATTGTTGTTTTTTTCTCCATTTATGCTTTCATTTAGTACAAGTCTCTTTAAACTCGGTTATTTATACCCCGGACAGAAAACCCTGATTCATAAGTTTAAAATATAATAGAAAAAAGCATAAAAAAACAGGCACTGGTCAGGTTACATCCTCTCGATCCAAAAAAATCACTTGCTGACGTTGCAGCAAATTGCAGTATTTCCATACTTTTGATTCCAGTAGAGACAGAGGGTGCAAATCCCAGTTTAAGTTATTCAGTTTTTGGCTTATGGCAAGATAAATTGTGCTTATCAATAAAATTTATTTTCAATAATTAAGAGAAATTATTTAAAATAAGCTGTTTGTTCACCTAACATTTGCGAAGGAGAGAAACTAGATATGACATTTTAGCAAGAACACACACCAATAAGGGGCCTACAGTCGACCACATCCTTGTAAGTTATGGTTGCAGAGTGCAGAAGCAAACTGAAAAAATAATCGCGTGATTCATTGAAATCAAGATGTATTATTTTCTGCATCTGTTGCTGCAAAGTGTAACGACCTATCTTTTCAGTTACTCATATCACCAAGGCTGTCTGGCGTAAGCCAAAGGTGCTGTTCACAACTGATTCATGAAATATGGTCGGCTGGAAAAACTACACATGTCTCCAGCATGGCAGCGGACGAAGAAAGTCTCAACTAGAACCCTTTCTTTAGGTTTAGATATGGGAGGAAACCCACACAGCCAGCTTAGAAAGATGAGAGAACCATGTATTCCAGTAGGGCTAGGCTAACAACCAAACTACCACGTTAGCCTTTACTTAAAAAATAAACAATTAGAGCAGATACAAAAGAATATTTCATCGCAATTGCAGTTGAAAGAAGATATTATATGGAAAAAAAAACGATATATAGATATCAGTGACTGGCTTTCATCAGATTCCAAACAAACTAATGTAACAACTTTTAAAAAAATCTTTTATTCTAATCTTTATTCTGCTGATTAAAAAAAGCTTACATTACCAGTTTTTCATACTATATATATTCAAATAAAACAAAAAATAATAAATTGGTTTATAGTTTATTGTGGAATTAGCCTGACTTACGGCTTTTGGCGATGTTATCAGACAGCTCATCAGGCTCAAACTGATAACGATCGATTTCTTTTGTCAGTATCTCTCTTTCTCATCAATACTTCGGCTGAAAAAGTTTTCAACAATACTGGACTTGTAAGAATAATTTGATTCTTCCAGATGTTCATTACACTATCTGCTATTATTTCTACATAAAGTTTTCTCTAGTACATCAGTTGTCTTTAACTGGAATTTGGCTTTCTGATCGGGTATCTCCAGAAAACGAAACTTTTAAAGGAATTTTGTCATAGACTTTTACTGATGGTCCAAGGTTTGTGGCCGATCTGTTTCTCTGAACACCTGACCTTGTGTAAATGGTTTACTTCTCTGTATACATAAATTGATCTTGGTTATATTCTTATAGATCTTACAACTTAGTCTGATTGATTAATGTTCATTAATTACTGGTATTTTGATCAAATATACTAAATATACGCAATCAAAGTATAGTGAACTATTTGTATCTTTAAAAAATGTAACCTCTGTGAGCCTTTAAATCTCTCAAGTCTTTTAAATAGGTTTTCAGATAATGCCGTAGCTAAAAAATCACTTTTCTTTGAAAAATAAAATCTAGTTTTAAAATCTCTTCTTCCTCGGCATATTCCTTACTATGATACTGTTTGATAATTATAATTCTAAACATCTAATACTTGCTGATTATATGGTCTTCTTTTTTCATTACAAGCTTCTTCGGAATTTAATCGCCTGCTAGACACGCGCAGAAACAAGAAATTTAATTAAATTTCTTAAAATTTCTAAATAATAAACTTTAAATACCGTGTATATTTGTGTATAAGTCGAATACATTTTTTCTCAAAATAGTCTAAATATCTTGCCTCGTCTTATCTGCGAAAGAACAAATCCCCGGCGTCCAAAACACTTTGCTTTCACATCCAAGTGTAAGTGAGTTAGCGAAAACAGAGGATCTATGCCAGAATAATTTTTATTTTGACTTTTTAAAAATATTTATCGATATATTTCGAAATGTATTTATTTTATGGCACCATACTTAACAAACAGTATACCAGTACTTAAGATGGCTATATGAACAAAAGATAGAGATGTTCAGATGATCTACAGCCAGTTTGAAAACTGAAAATAGATCAATTATGCTGCTGAATATAAAGGAAAAGCAGCAGTCAACTTGTTTACGCTTGTGGCATTATGTACTAATGGTAAAACGGTCTTGGGACCGGTTATGTGCTGACAAACGATGTCAACTTCTCATAATTTAGAAAAAAATAGATATTTCGGAAAATGGCCAAAAAATATTCGACTTATAAGGAAGACAAATAATATATTCCACGATAATTCAGCTGCTTCTTATCCGCGAGGTGCACGTATATACGGTAGTTCTTTCCAAATGAGTTAAGTGTAGACTGCTTTCGTTACTAACCCCCAAAAAACAACAACAACAGTTAAAGGGAATAAACTCGGTAACTTTAGTAAACCTGAAGTTGTGGGAGATCAAAGACCACAAAATACAACTAAAAGACATTTCTGTATCACCGTGAAACCGACTAAAAATCTTTTTCGGCCAGTTTGTTCTTGGGAAGAAATATTCTTGTCAGCGGCACTAATTTATTATGATTTATTCTGGTTCGTGGTAAAACAACGAGGATGATATTATAGTGGGAAGGCAAAGTGACATTTGGATGAATGTGAGATAAACATGCTAAAATCTGCTACGCTGGGTTTCAAGAACTAGCACGCTGCTCTAAAGTAGTCTACTAGAGCCCTCCTGGATACCGGAAGAAAGCAACCATCGCTTCACAATCTGATAGGTTCCGCTTGATCACCTTACATACAAGCTCACTTTCACTTTGACTATAAACCACCGCCGCCTGGTTCTTGAAGCTGGAACTTCATAATTATGCCCCCTTCCCAATTCTGATAACTGCGCAAGGTTCCACGTCGCCATTGCGTTTGGTAACAACAAGTGACAGAAGTCACCCGGGGATTTTCCAAACGTCTTTGGTGAGCCCAGCCGGTCACACGGGACTGACTGGAGCATGAACACCAGCGATATCGCCAAGGGAGGCTGTGGAGCGTAGCGAGGGACATCGTGCTGCATGTATCAGAACTCCAGTCTCTTCCCTTGGTTGTTTCCAAAACTTATCGGAAAGGCGGCTCTTGCTCGTCGGGGAACTAGCGCCTAGTTGAGCCGTTGCTGAATTATATACTAAAAGCTCTCTGAACAAGGAAAGTGTTTAAAAATGGCAATAAGGTATAAATACCCCAGGAGAGACCTGTGCACGGAAGCTGTCAGGGGCAGCTCCCTCAGAGTGGTCGCCCGTGACCATTCTCGGACAGGTGGCGCTGTAGCACGAAAAGACGAAAGGGTTACGGCGGTTGGGATAGAGTGCGCCTAGTAAACCGGTTAACAGACAGATGAAGACGACACAGCACAGACCTCGAAACCTCTCGGCCTCTTTACCAACGTCTGCGCGGTCGCCGCTGGCGCCCAGATACCTGCGAACACAGGTAATTCACAGCGTTCTACGATAGGAAGAATTAAAGCCTCGTTTTCGACTGAACTGAAAAACATCCTTCCCTGCTCAGTTCGCTTCTCCTCAGTTACGAGAAATTTGTGTCTCACGGTGAAATAATTCGGCAATTAATGAACGGGGTCTTCTCGTCCTTCTGCGTGGGCGGGTAATGTCGTCCACAATTCGGACTTGTGTCTGGACCTGCGCTCCGACACAACCCCTGCGCGCCCGCACATTCTAGAGGCCGGCTGTTTCTCTCCTTATTATTGTTATTATCTGCGTCACATAATAATAATAATAACTTTTAGTAAAAGAAAAGAACATTTTTCAAAACTTTAAAAAAAAAAAAAAAAACGAAACAGAAGTCGATAGCGAGGTGAAACACCGAAGTGTATCCGGTTCCGAACGTCCTTCCCCGAGACGAAGTTCAAACAAAATGGCTGCCTATAGCTTAGACAATAGCTTATTCATTTCGTTCCAGGCTCTCTCTCCTCAAAAACGCTACAGTTACTGTAGTTATCGTGTCAATTACTACATCCTATAACGGATGTGATCAATATATTTTTGTCGGTAGCTTTAACATTTAATTACCATTCTCTCTCTCTCTCACATAAAGCCTCCTCCAGGTACCCAACTAACCAGTAGCAAATTCCATCAGAATACCCATCCATGTCGGTATTTTACCATCAAATGTCATTTTTGAAAATGAAGAAACAAAAATACAAGGAAGCTCATAACTGTTTTAGTGCTGCATGTTTAATTTTTGGATGAACTATAAAAACATAATCTCTACTAATGGGATGAGGGCTGAAAAAAAAAGCTGAAATTATTTAAAATATGAATCGTTTTTGTCTACTTTTTGGTGAATAATAAATGATCTACAAGAAGCAACGTTGCTCTTTAGAAGAAAAAGTATTGATTTCAAACAGAACAGATGCCGGAAGCATCTCTACATTGTTAACCATCAGCCAAACCCCATCTCTCTCTCTCTCTCTCTCCTCTCTCTCTCTCACACACACACTGGGCGATTCTGATTCTTGTATCTTTTAACAACAACAAAAATACAACTGTGTTTTAGTACTTTTGTGCAATCAGCAGGAGGCAGGGATATTTTGTTCTGCTAAGTAAGAACAGCGACAAAATTATAGCATTATAAACAAATTTGAAGATCTTTCTATGATACATACAATACATGTTATAAACACGAGCAGACGAACTGCAGAGGGTTTTAATTTGTCTATTTGCGTAAAGTTTATAGGTGCATGAAAGTGTATAAGATTTTCTTTCCCCAGCCTACCACTGAAAAAGACCGAAACAAAAATAAATAAATGCATTTTATCTTCAATAACTATCAGATAAAATGTCTTTTATTTATTTTTTTTTTAAAGTTTATGTACTGAAATAATAAAAAGCATCATGAAAACTTTCAAGAGATGCTTTCAGAGAGAGAGAGAGAGATGATAGTAGAAGTGGAATTTAAAAATAGTTCATCAGTGTCAAAGGTCTTCTATCATCTTGACTTTATATTATATAGCTCTGATTTAGTTCTTTTTGTTTTTTATGTAGTTTATGTTCATTGAGTAGTATTTTACCCCCCCCCCCCCAAGACTCACCACAGCCGCCACGAATACTACTGACACACGAAATGACATACACATTTTGTTATACAAAAAAAGAGGAAAAAAAATATTCTGGACATCCTCCTTCAAAGGTGGATTTCATCTTTAATGCCATCGTTTGTACTTAGGCAGAAATAGCTGTAAACTCTTGGCAATCTGGCGGCGCTATCTCGACGAGAACTGCTGACGTTGGTGGCTGCTCTTACTCAGGTCTGACTCGTAATTTTACGATCAGAATTTAAAAAAAAAAAAAAAATTCTCACTTCCAGATTTGAGTGGGCGGCTTCTCTGTGTACATCACTCGAACGTGCTTCGAACAGCTGCCTCCAGCGGTGTACTCTCTCTATATGTGTACCCCTGGTCTCTTATTGTACAGACGACATGTAGATGTAAAGAAATACTCACTTTGTAAAACAATCATAA
Source organism: Nautilus pompilius (assembly GCA_018389105.1). Classification (NCBI taxonomy): domain Eukaryota; kingdom Metazoa; phylum Mollusca; class Cephalopoda; order Nautilida; family Nautilidae; genus Nautilus; species Nautilus pompilius. Next base: position 250,111 of record JACATO010000603.1, on the reverse strand, counting down.
CTCTAATCGTTTAAAAACAGAAAAATTACACCGGGGAAATACGGAAAACACTGCTTGCTTGTTAGTCTCCCAGATCCGTAATCCCCACTGTTTACAAACCGTTCACCGGAAATTCTCCCTCTCTTCTATTTATTCTTTTCAATGGTTCAGAAGCATAAATCTTCTTTAAATAAATAAATAAATAAATAAATTAGTCTTTGAAGAAAAGTTGGAAATAGAGTCGAGATCTTTGCCCTGATCTAAATTTTAATTCCGCAAAGTTACTGCCGTATGATGATATTAAACAAAAAAATTGGGTTTCTTTCATCTTTTACTTGATTAATCAAATTTTAGATAAAATAAATCGCAATAAATACAAAAAAGTGACATATTTAAATATAATGTTTATTTTTAAAATGATTCACTGTATAAAAACCAATAACCACTGAAAGGAAAACCGGGAATTTGTCATAGTTGATGATGCATAAATACTGCAGCTGACCTTGGTTAACATGGCAACCAAAAGTTCGTCTTCAGTGGGTGCAGCGAATCCAAGACTGTAGAGGCTGATGATTTGATACAATGAAAAGATTCAAATTATGTGTAGCTATCTCCTTAGCATTAATCTTGAGTAGGTTAGGGTTAGGATAATGATTTTAAGTGACTCTCAAATGTATATTTTACTTTGAAATGTAGCAACACTCGACTTGTATATTTTATTTATTTAAACCTTTTTGTGTTTTATTAGCAGTTATTATCATCACTATATTATATTATCTGTGTGTTTTATTAGCAGTTATTATCATCACTATATTATATTATCTGTGCTTTATTAGCAGTTATTGTCATCACTATATTATATTGTGTTTTATTAGCAGTTATTATCATCACTATATTATATTATCTGTGCTTTATTAGCAGTTATTGTCATCACTATATTATATTGTGTTTTATTAGCAGTTATTATCATCACTATATTATATTGTGTTTTATTAGCAGTTATTATCATCACTATATTATATTATCTGTGTTTTATTAGCAGTTATTATCATCACTATATTATATTATGTGCTTTATTAGCAGTTATTGTCATCACTATATTATATTGTGTGTTTTATTAGCAGTTATTATCATCACTATATTATATTATCTGTGTGTTTTATTATCAGTTATTATCATCACTATATTATATTATCTGTGCTTTATTAGCAGTTATTGTCACCACTATATTATATTATCTGTGTGTTTTATTAGCAGTTATTGTCATCACTATATTATATTATGTGTTTTATTAGCAGTTATTGTCATCACTATATTATATTATGTGTTTTATTAGCAGTTATTGTCATTACTATATTATATTATGTGTTTTATTAGCAGTTATTATCATCACTATATTATATTATGTGTTTTATTAGCAGTTATTATCATCACTATATTATATTATCTGTGTTTTATTAGCAGTTATTATCATCACTATATTATATTATCTGTGTTTTATTAGTAGTTATTATCATCACTATTTTATATTATGTGCAGCAGGTTTTCTCTTCATGTATCTGGTTGATCAGATCATACGAAATCATGAAGGATCCTCAAAAACCTTGAAGACTTCATCTTTTACTGAACGGTTTCATCTATTCTCGGTTCTCTTGTTATACTGTCATTCGAAACCACTGGCTTGAAAAAGTCGAGAATAGAAATTTAGACCTATGTCACTTCAGAAAACCAACGTTAGAATTCATTTTTGCGTCAGAAGTTAGGATACCTTCCCAACATTCTATTGTCTCTTCTTGAATCTACTTCTGCTTCTTCCTTGATATTTAATGTTTGTCTCAAAAAAAAGATGTGTCATTCACCAGACTGCTGATCTTACTGTCAGAAACCAGCCAGAAATCGAATTATTGTAGGTAACACAAGAAGATCGCCCCGACTGCTGTGTAGATCCATCACCACGTGACATTTCATATGCTTCGGAAAACCTACAAAGTAGATTAGCGTTAGGGAGCCTGTCGACCTTCAGGGTAGGGAAGCCTCGTCGCTGTCGTCTGCCAAGGGGAGGTAATGCGGGATCTTGGTTTTCTAATCCCACGCCACGGAATGAAACAATTGATTCACTTCCAGATGATGGGTAAACAAACAGGGTCCCTGTTTGAACACTAAACAGGTCTGACAGCCCTCGAAGTAAAGTCATCGCTTTAAACAGGCCTGCACGTCATACTCCAAACGGGATTCACCCAATCTTCATAACACAGTATTACACCATTTTATAGCTAAAATGCCGACTGACTCTTCTACTTAGTCTCTTGTCTTAAACCCACCCCTTTTCACTAATCAGGGCCCTCTCTCAGTTTAAAATTTTCCACGTCTATGGCGTTTCAGAGACTGGTAGCTGCTGCTGGTCTCATCTACTTCCACATAACTATTGCTATGATTGTACAGTTAAAACAGAGACCAGAAACCCAGGCAGGACCGAAACCCTAGCAACCCCATGGCTGACCTGTCCCCCCCTTTTTTTTATTCCACAAGGATGTGATGTGCGCATTGTATATGCATGGTGGAGGGAAGTGTTTTAGTCCTGCTAAGCTACAAATGTACACACACTCTTGCGAAGCCTTATAGTTGAAGTCGGTCGATATTTAGTTCAAGAACATCTACATAAGCCCCTTCATTAGTATTAGCTCCTTTTTATTTATCTGTGCGAACAAACAGGAGCTTCCGGATGAAATCCACGTCGCTGACCAACTCTTACAGATAAGTGAGAAGAACAAAGTAAATAAAATGAATGCCTCAACAAACTTGTTAGACTTGTGCTACTTCTCTCCCTTGATCAGAACCTCAGATTACTAGAGTAGTCTCCCATAGATAAAAGATTGCGGCAGACAATTTATGTCAATGCAGGTTTGTTTGTACCGCACAACTTTTTCTTTTATTCCAACTTTCATGACAATAAGACTTCATGTGTTAGAGACAATAATATCGGGTTAAACGGTTTTAAGTCCAGTTATCCATGCCTTTTTCAAATGCAGAAAAAATAACAATGAAACGTTGTGGTCTATTTTCTATGGTACAAGAGATTAAGTTGTATGTAGTTGTGCTGAATTATTTCAATACAAATGGAATGGAAAATGCAATCCATGTTATTTAGTACAGATTTTGCTAATCCATTAAATGTAGTGATTCTAATTTTAACAGAACTGACCTTGACAACAGTGTTGTCATTTATCTTTGTGATATACAGGCACATCACTTGGGGTAGAGTTTACCAGTCAGAGAGAGATTTTTGAAAGTTGTTTCTGGGTGATAATGTAAAAATGTCTTTCTACTCTTTTGAGGCCATAGTTTACTGGCATTGTCAATTACACTGAAGGTAAACCAAACCATTTATCACTCTCCACCTGAAAACGTGTTTTTACACATTGTTGGTAGCCTGATTGGACAAGCTGGCAAATACCAAATGGCTTGAGATTTTGCACCGTTGACTTAGTCATGACGAGACTGGTTGAGGCTACGAATCAGTAAAGCCAAGAGTTGACAAAGTTTGCTCCAATCAACATCACTCAGAGATCCTGAGTTCATTCCGGGTCTGGACCACTGAATGGTCAAGCAGATTCAAAAAAGCCCAAAGCAATGCAAAGTCCTCTTGGTAACCCTTCACCTGACTTGATGGAAGTCAGTGATTAGGAGGCTGGGGTCATGGGAGCTTTAGGGCCAGATTGCATAATTATGGACAAAGGAATTTTTAGATTTCCAGAAGTCTTATAAGCTGACATTGGTGTTGCTGCTAACTTCCCCAGTGGCTAGCATGATGGTAAGACCTACTAAGTTGAGCCCCTTGGCTGAAATAATGTCAGAGTTAGCAAGCCAGGGCGCCATCAACAAACATGGATACAACCTGGGTCCAGGAAAGCAGCAGTCACCCTTTATTTGGATAGCAGAGGTATCAACCTCTAGCCAGAAAAAAGAAGACATATTGAAAAAACAGAAGATTAAAAAATTAAAGAAAAACAAACCAAAAATTAAGTTTATACATAGTTTTAATAATATTAAACAACACATTTTCAGTTCTTCTGTGTTGTAGTGCTTTGTTGCATCTTTCGCAGCTTCCAGTGTATTGTCCAACTTGGGTCTCTGTTCATTCTTTAATTTCCTAACAATGAAGAAAACTCTTTTTTGCATCAGTGTTGGAGATGGTGGTAAGAAAATGGCAAGGTGTGATGGTTCCTGATTTGTGGTAAGCCAGCCAATATCTTGATTTTTCCCGTCTGGATCCAGTAATGGTCAGGCCTGAAGGTAGTGGAAAAGCAATTCCTCTGGAGGGCTTGGACTGTAGTCCAGGTACTCAGAACATCAGTCACTGAGAAGAATATACCTTCCACACAGGCCAGGACCGAAAAGATATAATCATATAAAATACAATTGTAAAAGAAACATACATTCAAGAAAATAAAAAGTGATTTCTTACACAAAGTATCAGAAATACTAATAAACTAACATCTACAAATTGAGTTATACTGTTTTACATTATTTGAATTGAATTTTAATGTTGTACAAGTTTAATGTTTGACAGCTTCTGTTCTGGATCAGAGTAAATCCATCTGGTTTGCTGAAGAACTAGATTACTGAAAAGGAACTTCAACATCATTGCAACAGATAGATTCCTCAATAACTGGAAATGCCTGAAATAAAATAAATACATATAATAATAAGATTGCAATATTAGGATGAGATTAAAACAACATAATATTTAGAATTTATAAATGATAATCAACTTGAAGAATCTGTTGATGTGGTGGTCATTGTCTAGCCAAAAGATGTATTCTTAAATCATGATGACAACAGAGAGGTCATGGGGGAGCTGATTGTTTGCAGTACAAAAAGGAACATCAATCATCAGTATTCTGTGTTTTGATGACAGAAATCTGGACAAACTTGGCCAGGTATTTCTTCAACAGCTGCTGCTTTTCTTAGTAAAGAAAGTAATACTTTCACTTCAGCTGCATGAAGAAATTAACACATTATTTCCAATGCATACAAGCAAATAACTTTTAATAATATCAGTAAAACTAAAATATCCGAAAACCAGTATTGAACTCACTCAGAGGCAGCAGAGCTGCAATTTGTCATTAAATAAATACTCTGCACATGTCTTCACTGTCTGTCTTCTCCACATCTTCATGGTTGGTGAAGTAAGGCATCAGAGCTTGCAGGATCCACTTCATTGCATGTTTTAGGATATGGTTAGGCTCCACTTCACAAAATTCTTTGAATGTCTTGTAGAATTGTCCTTTTGGCACTATTGTGGAGAATATTACTTACATAAATTATCAATCTCAATTGGAAATTAAAAAAGTTTGGCCTTATCACAAATGATTCATTTGAAAACAGTTCATGTACAATACAAAAAAGGCTCACCTTGAGTGGAAATGAAAACGTATCCCAATAAGCATGTAGTACAGAGACAGTTGAAGCTTGTTCAGGGCTGGCTTGATGACTAGGTTCGCCAAATGGCAAATATCTCCCATAGCAAACATTGCTGGCTGCTGCTCTGTGAACCTAAAAAGAACAGAGCTGTGGCACCCAACCATAATGATTAGGCCAAGTTTTTCTACTCCAGTCCACAGTCACTGAAAAATTTATTGAATAATTATTAGGGACAGCATCACATGTATTGATGTAGTTAGTAATGATTTGAATATTCTATTTAATTAATTAAATATGATCACAAAAATATATGCATAAAAAGCAGTTATAGTATTTGTGCATTTTGACTTACCTGAAATACTGCTGTTGAAATTTTGCATAATGGATTGTCCAGGAACTTGCTGATGATCTCTGTGTGTTCTTCATCCATATACTCAACAAGAATAGCCAATTTCTTGTCTCCACGATCATGATTCATCAATTACCAAACTTAAAGGACCTCAGCACAGTTTGATGACCTCATCATTGAAGTCAGGAGCAAATGTTTTTTAATGATCATAGTGGCTTTTGTTTTTCCATGCTTCTATGGTGGTGCAGCAGCCCTGTCCGAAAACCTAATAGGTGCCATCTGAGTAAAATGTTACGCAAACTTAAAGGAAAGGCTGTGCTCAGCAGCCATAGTAGCAAACAGTGCTACAGAACAACTGGAATTATCAGGAATAAATATTGTCCAAGTGTTTTAGAGATGATGCCACTCTGGGAATCCTTATGTCATTTCACGTCGTTCAATTCACCAGAAGCCATGTTAATGGCCGTACAGTCCCCTCTCCCCCCGCGTAACCGCGGTTCGGCATTCGCGGAATTTTCCTTAGAACCTAACTAATAATTGTATAATTTACTAATTTTGTAATATAAATACTAACGTAAATTCAGCAAAATATCAATATAAAATAAACGCTATTGGCTGGAGGTTTGAAAGTAGCCAATCCGAGAGCGTTATTCATTTCTCCTCGCTGCTGATTGGCTGCTGCCCCCCCAGGTATATGCAGCCCAGCATCATTCCAGTTTACCGCGCGTAGCTATCTCGAGTGTTTAAAGTCCTAAGGAGCTTTAAATCCTCTGCTTTGCTGTGCAGTCATTATCTTCATCGTACTGCACAGCTTATTCATCATCTTCAATCAATATCATTCATTATTGGTGAGTACCCGTACATTTTACTGTATTTTTTAAATTATTATTATATATTTACTTATATACTTTTAATTATATTTTACGTTATATTTTGACGTTTATAGACATTTCTATGGACCACGTCCAATATTCGCGGTTTTTCACTCTTCGCAGGTGCTCTAGGAACGTAACCCCCACGAATACCGGGGGACAACTGTATTGCATAATGATCACATAGCTGAAGCTTTATCGCGATTTAGAACCATAAAAGGACTCTTTTGTCCACAGTTCTATAAATTTACATTACTTCTGTCCTAAACACCTGCTGGCACTGAGCGAAAACAGATTATTTTACAGGAGATCGCTCAACAACGTAGAAAGCCTCGGGGAAAGTTGTAAACAAACTAACGAAATTACTATTTCAAGTTCACTTTATTTACGTTAAATGAAGAGGATGATGTCAGATTTTGAAAAAAAAAAAGTAGCAACTTTCCAGAAGAATCTGTTTTCTTTGCAAGAAATCGGGCGGAGCAGTGAAATCCGGAAGGAAAGAGGCGTCGGTAACCATAGAGAATTGTTTCTGGATTCGGCCAGCGAGGTAATAAAAGCCTCCATCCATGGCTCCAATTAGGGCGGCCCCAACGACACGGCGCGCGCCTACATCATTCTACACCCTCACAGAAGAGAGGGATTACTACTGAAATCCTGATGATTGATCAATTAATTAATTACCTGCATCAATAAAAATGTTGCCATGGAACTCATTATTTCTGCACGTGCCGTTATTCGCGCCGCATGATGATGGAGGGGACCCCGCCCTCCCCATCGCAGATCCAAGATCCTAACCAACGAAGGACGTGGTGCACCTGTTTTCCTGGATCTGAAAGCCCGTTTACTACCAAATCCAAAAGTGACTTTTCCACACCATTATTCCCCCAGACAAATTGGTCGGCTCCAGCCTTGTGTTCCTGCCAGGTGGCCGGACTGTCACGTGCCGAGCTGCGTGCCATTCGCGGACCCTGCCGCCGCGATGTCCTCCCCCCCCGGGGCGAAGGTGTCGGTGCACTGGTTCAGTTATTATCATCACTACGGCGGGGATCTCTCCCCCCGCCTACAGGTTATTTAAGCTCGTCACATCCTCGATAGGCCTGCCCCAGCATCCTCAGTCACTACCAGATTTCAGTCAAAGCCCCCCCCTCTTACTTTTTCAGATGACCACGATGCTGAATATGGCAGCCCTTCCCTAAAAGACCTGGGCATCAAGCCTGAGGCAGACCAAGTTAATCCGTTCAACGTGTGGGTAGGCGGGGAAACAACAGGGATGGAACTGATGAAAATCCATCTGAAAGCAGAGGAAGATGCTTTTCAAAAAGGAATTATCTTCCCTAACCAGCATGAACCAGATCTGTTAGGTAAACCTCTCAGCCTGAGCCCTTATCTTCGTTTTGGGTGTGTATCTGTTTGGACGTTTTTCTGGGAACTGTATGACGCCTACATTCGAGTTAAGAAAGGACAGCCCCCTATGGAGATAACTGGTCAGCTGATATGGAGAGAATATTTCTATGTGATGTCAGTGAAAAATATTCACTATAACAAAATGAAAAGCAACCCAATCTGTTTGCAAATTCCTTGGAACACTAACGATGAGCAGCTTCAGAGATGGATATTTGGTAAAACAGGGTACCCTTGGATTGATGCCATTATGAATCAACTGAGAAGTGAAGGCTGGAATCACCATGTGGCTCGCCATGCAGTGGTCTGCTTTCTAACCAGGGGTTATCTGTGGTTGAACTGGATGTTTTCCTTAAATATCAGCTTGATGCTTACTGGTCAGTGTGTGCTGGTAACTGGATGTGGGTTTCCAGTTTAGTTCAGCATTTGAGAAAGCACTACAGTGTCCAACCTGCTACTCACCCATAATGTATGGCATAAGGAAGGACAGGTATGGCAAATACATCCAATGCTATCTGCCTGTGTTAAAAGACATGCCACTTAAGTCATGGAAAGCACCCAGAGAAGAGCAAGAGAAAGCTAACTGCATCATTGGCAAAGATTACCCAGAACCTATTGTTGACCACAAGCAGGAATCAAAAGATAATATGTCCAAAATGTACATGATCAAAGAGAACCTCATCAACATGGACATCCCACATTGTGCTCCTTCAGATGAGTCAGAAGTTTGGCAATTTGCATGGCTACCACCCATTGAAAACCATATTAACATCCACAAATTGTAAACATCTAATTTTAAATATTCTAAGGGAAAATAATTAATACAATTTAATTTGATTTTTTTAAAAAAATCATTTTTCAAACAAATCATAAATGCAAAATTAACATTATATCTTTCCTTGGTGATTTAAAGGGGTTAATCATATTTTTCATTATTATTCACTTTCAAATGCCTTATTTACTAAAAATGCTACTGCAGATGCGTATTTAATCTGAAAGAAAAGAAATTTATTTACAAATTTTCTGCTTTACTTTTTAATAGCTTGTTTCTATTTCTGTACTTAAAATTTTAGCAGAAAACAAAATCTATTAAATTATGGCAGTAAGGCATCTCTGTAGAATGCTAGACCATGGATTTTTTGATATGAAGTCAGTTGTTGTGAACCAAATTTTCTGTTGAGTTTCTTTTAATGTGTAAGATTTGTCATTTGATGATTAGTGTCAAGTACATAGGAACAATGTTGATGCAATGTAAACAGTTGGGAAGATTAGATAGATATAATAATTGGATGCTATTCATTTTGACATAAACACTTAAGTATGTTAGAAAATAAGAGGTAATGGCAATTCTAAATAAAATGTCTGCCCTTTTGAATTTTCAGTTAGTTTCTTAAGTCATGAGTGAGGAAGTTTGTGGTGATCAACTAGTATTTAAGACATTTTACTATAGATATAGAATAGAATAGAATTACCTTTCTGTAATTGAATGGATCAGTGACTTCAATTATTTGGAGTTACATGCAATACAGTTTTTTACGTACATCTTTGTTCCTGAAATTTACCTGCTAAAAATATTTCTTTGAAAAAACTCAGCAAATGTATAAGGTAAAAAAAAAAAAAACAGGTTGATATGTATTGAGCTGTAATGAATTGCTACAAATCTGTACACCTGATGATTCACAATCTGTGTTTTATAATACCAAACTTATGTATCAGTCAAAGATTTTAAAATTATTTTGTGTTCATTGAAATAATAATTACCCAGCAGAGAGAGTAATGTTTAGTCTCAAGCATAAAAATTTTTAGATAAATATACAGAAAGAGGTAGAATAACTTATGGGTATAAACATTTTAATAATAGCTTTCTCATTTTTAAATATTATAATTTATTTTGCCAGAAAACTAGTTCCACAAAATATACAATTAAAATGATTGATATTGGATAAAATAATAAGATTATGCTTTATCTTGCAAGATTCAATTTCTATTTTTTACCCTACAACTGTTATTGTAACTTTTTTCTACCATCTTTTTAATTAGACTTTTACCAATTTTTTCTTAAAAATGTAAAATGCAGTATTTCTTCAGATTTTGTCAAATATTTCAAATCTTCTGATACTCAACAAAAATATTTTTTGCATTAAAAAAATCAAGTTTGCTTTATAAACATTTAAAAACCTGGTTGCATTTGATAAATAGGATCATTACATGATACAAACAAACAGAAATGTGGCAAAACAAAAAAATGTTCCACTATTCTGATTTACCATTATTTATTGGCACACTGCAACATCATTTTTCTTTACAATGCTAAATAATTCATGTTACTATAGAATGAGCATATTGTTACACGGTAGTTTACAATACATTATGTTTTAAAAAAAAATTAAAAAAGAAAACCAAAGCAACTAATTTTAAATGTAAGTAAATTAGTAAGCAAGAGACTAGATTTGTCAATAGTTAAAATTTATTTCTAAATTACAGTTTGTATCATTTTTTAAAAAAAAATTAACATCCACACTTCAAAAATATTTACTGATATTTGTCCATTACATAGCACATCAATGAAATATATTTTATTAATTGTTTAAAATGCTTTTTATATTTGGTACAAGAACTTGACCATTTTTCATACATAGAGAATGAATAAACAAATTTCATCTAGAATTATATTTTAAATTATTTTTATTTTAATGGTTGTCTCCCAGAATTACCAGCTACATGGTTTGAAAATCTCCCTTCACCTGATAATTTTAAGCCACAAAAATAAACATTTACTACATTATCAATAATTACTAAGGTAAAAATTACTAGGGACTCTATTGATAAAAAGTTGTAGCCTTAAAAATGTGATTTTGTTTGCCAACTGGCTAAAGTTAATCTCTAATTGGTAGTACTTGCATACTACATTCTGTCTCTTCGCAAATTTTACCACAGAGAAATAAGCAGTTGCAATCATTAGTTTGTACTTCTATCATGCTTGATTCTATTTGATTTGACATGAAAAATATGCAGATTTTTAAAAGAACTAGTTACCTTAGGTTGATGTTTTCTCTCTGTTACTAATTAAATTAATGACATAGGTTTATACACACTGTAAGTGAAAACAAAAAAATCTAACTTACTCTATTGGGGTGATTCAAAGTCTGCTGCACTTTGGATTGTAGAAAATCTCAAAGGTAGAGTAGTACATCCAGGATGGCATCAGCTGGTACAAAATGCTATCAGGTTCTTGGTGAAGGAGAATGTGAAACCAGCAGATTTACTGAAGATTGATAATTAATGTCTGTCAAGAATTGTTTGACTGGGACATTAAGTTTAAAGATGGATGAGAAATGTTGACCCTGAACATTCTTTTGTGCCAACACTTCTGCAAACATCCAGAGTTGAACAGTATATTTTGGACAGCTGCCTCATCACTGTTGGAAATATTGCCACAGAAATAAATGACAGTATTAGGAGCATGGAACACCCAAAAAGTTCAATCAACTACAAGATAACTTCATCCTGGGAAACAAGCAGTGGTGCCACTGGGTCCCCACCACAAAGGAATTCAAGTCTCAACACCAGGAAGATTGACAACAGTATTTTGAGTTGTCCAGGGGATTACCACACCAATGGGGGAAAGATTCAAATAAGTCACCTTGAGTCACCCTCTTTTTTTTTATTTTGATTCTGATGAAATTCTTCAAACAATTATGATCAACTAATTTGTTTACATTTTTCTGAATACTAAAACCACCAGTCTTCAGCATCATAAGTTTTATCTGGATGTTTTTTAAACATATTAAAATTTTATAAAGTAGCATAAATTATTAACTATTAAAATACAATTTTAATCCATGAAATTGTTGTAAATAGCTATAAAAGTACATGTAATAATAGTATTTGTACTGGTTTAAAATGCTAAGTTTCATTAACTTTATCCTATAGATAGCACCCTTAAAAAAAAATACATGAAATTCAAGTTTTTTTTTTGTATGAACCCAGTTTAAATATAATTAAAATAAAAGCTACATATTTTAGTGTACCTAATGAAAATATCAGTTCGATTGCTTGTGATGTTGTTTGCTTCAAGTTGTGGGGCTAAATAAATTTAATGACTGAGGTCTTGTATAAGGCATCTGCCTTTTGTGCATATTACCACTGATGAATCCTGGTGCTGTTGTTGACAGTACATATGTATTGATAATGCATCATAAAATGTCTCATTTGTATATTGCTGGTGGTGACAACATGAATCCTATTGTTAATGCATGCTGAAAGTGTTAATCGGATTATTTTCTTGATGTAACTGTAATGTAGGGATTTAGTTTCCTGTGCTTTGAGTTCTCAAATGTACCCTATTGTCATTACAAAATATTGTTTAGGATTTCCTGAAAGTTGCTCTGTTCATTTCATACATGTTAAATTTCATGCCATATTTTGTAACCAGATATTGTACAATTAAATTATTTATCTTCAAATTAGTTAGTTGCTTCTCAGTCCAATTTTCATGGTAGTGTAATTTCTAGGGCACTAACAAGGTACTGTCAGATTGATCAGTTCATGGAGACCTCATTCAAGTTGCTAAAAGGCAAAAGGTCATGTAGCAGTAGTTTTTCAACAGCATGATGTCTACAAAATGCTGCCCAAAGAACCAACCATAGAATTTAGACAGACAGTTGGCAACATCCTCCATCAGAGTTCCAGCTAGCCCTTTTTAGCATGGCGCCACGCCATGCCTCTTTGTACAATGACATGCCCTAAATTTACAATGCCATGCCCCAAATGGTGTGCAAAAACACAAAGCCGATTTTCCTTTTTGTACAGGTATACCACCGCCCATGCAGAACTTTTGAGCGTCCCCTGGCGGGAATTTTCCAGCCGCTCTGCGGAGTTGTAACTTGTGCGCGTGCGCATTATACGCCATTTAGTTTACGCTTAAAAGACCTAACAAAAGAGCGGCAGTCTTAAGAGTATTTTTCTTCAACGTTTTAACATACAATCTAGCCTAATTCAAGGTCGTCAATTAAAGCTATTGCATTTCATTATATTATGAGAACTTGTAAATGTATATATACATGCATTGACTTTGTTGCAAATAAATGTGAACTTGTAGGTTTGTATGATTGCATAAGTTAGTAATACTTCACTTAACACCTACATCATGCTAGTATTAAACTGTTATTTATCAAATTTGTCTTGTCATTAATGCAAATAAATGTGCCCACAATACCATGCTTCCGCACCGTGACTGCACGCGATGTGCCCTGTTTTATAATATTTACCATGCCCGTTTGAAAACCTAGCTGTAACACTGCTCCATGCTAGTGGTATACACAGCACCATTAACTTTGCATGCAACAAATGATACAATATCACAACTGGAGGTTGAACCATTGGTCTTGTATCTAGACACCAAGGATCAACAAGTCTGAATCTGAAGGTAAGTTGAGAAATTATTTGCTATGCCATTACCAAAATGATCAATTTGGTGAGAGAAGCCTGATGGTATGAGATGGCATTTTAGCCAAAGGACTAATCTTGTCATGATTAAAAGCAGTACCATGACTGGTGTCAGATACAGGGAGGGATAAGATCATTATGCCCATACTCATGCCTCTGGTCCAATAGCAAAATTCCCAACTTCATCTTTATGGATGACAGTGCCCATCCATACCATGAAAATTCTGTCTAAACAATCTCTGGATATAGATTGGAATGAACTGTTTAGGAGATCCTAGAGATGTGCTTTTGCTCACCAAGTCTGTCTGCCCAGTCTCTTGATCAACTGGAAGTTGGCTGCAATAGTCCAGAACAACCTAGTTCATCTGATTTGATTGATACCAAAATGTGCACAAGCTTGAATTTGGTCAGTGGTGTTCATATATTACTAAAGCTTTTTCTGGCAACACAAATTTCTCTAATCATTTTTAGACTGGTGTCTGCCATTTTGCATGTTTATTTTTGTCTAACAATTTTACTTAGCTTAGATTAATATCAATTATTTAATAGAGAGATTAGATTAATGTGCAAGTCCTTTTCGACTAGAATATGTACAAGCATGAGCGTACTATGCTTAGAAATATGTTGCTTTTTTTTGTGATTAGTATATTGAGTGAACCCTCTATTAAACAAAATAATTGGTGTGCACCCATCTCAGTCAATGGATATTTTCAGTTAATAGAAACTAGAATTTTATTAGGTTAGTTACATTTCCTTAGTTTTTTGGAATTAAAGGGTTCACTGTATGATTAAAAAAATTATTTCAAATGTGGGATTATTGAAAACAAAACATTAAAAATATTAAATATAACATGCCTTAATAAATTTTTAAAAAATATATTCATCCCACTACTACATAAAATCTCAAATATTATAATCTGTATCTAACTTTTATATGCATGCATATATTGTTTATGCTTATGTTCAAAATAAAGTGCCTGACTTTTTAATATTTCTAACACCCAGTTCACAAGACAGACCAGCATGTTTTTGTTAGTTTTATACAGAACTTCTGGTAACGGATTTTTCTAATAGAATTTAAACTTTTCCGATTAGCTTAATGTCTGAAAAGTCCAGAGCTTTTAAGTGTAGAAAAAGTATAAATATATATTATCACCTCTGCAGAGATGTTGTAGGTCAACATGATATAACACATGCTGCTTTGGTTCATGTAAAAAAAACTTATTAAAATGGGGAAAGATTAATTACATTCAAGAGAGTAACCCAATGTCTGATACCAGTATTCCGAAGGAGCTTGTGCCATTCAACCCACATACAAATCCTGTTATGGTTCAAAGTATATTGCTCCATTCAAAGAAATAACTCAATTGTTTCAAGATGGTGCTGAAGATGAAGCAAAACAAGATGGGACCAGGTAGAATGCATGCTTATCGTAGATATGATCCAGCCAAAAATGAGATATGACAAGTTATATCTACTTTGCTATAGAAACAACACAAAGGCAGGTTGTCTTCCACTATAGGCATTTAAGCACCTTATCTTCTACATTTCAATGACATTTTTGTTGAGTACAATGGAGAAATTGCACTAGCAAATGCTCTACAAATCTTCAGTGTTGTCAAAACTAAATGAAATCCAAAAACAGAAAATAGTACTCAAAATCCTTCAGACAGCCAAAAGCAAATCCAAGATGTCCTCCATGAAAGCCAAGATAAAAAACCCAAGGATGTATTTATGATTTAATCCATTGAAACGATGTTTTACCAAGATCAACACTAAGACGTTCAAGCTATCTTGTGAACTGGGTATTAATATAAAAATATTTAATTATAATATGATCTGCCCCCCGCCCATTGATCACCTGCAACAGCCAAATGTGTTATGACATTTCTCTACCCTTGGTTGCATCACTTTTACACCATGTGAAACATGAAAATATGTAGCAAGTTGCAAAAAACTCTTCTATTTAATTAAATTTTTCAAGAATTGGGTCAGGGAAAAAAGTTTCAATAAACTAGTCTATAACCTGAAAACTGCCAGCTTATTTCAGTTTTCTGATCTATCCATCAAAATTAAATCTTAATTTTAGTCTTGGGAATATTCTGGTTGCCAGAATTTTGGTTGAGAGGGGGTTTGTTGCGTATATATGTACAAGGTCTGTCCAAAAAGAACCAAATTTTTTAAAAAACAAATTTATTACTTTACTTCCAATTTAATCAGACTTGTCTCCTTCAAAATATTTCCCTCCAATGTTGATACACTGCTCCCAATGTTTTTTCCAGTTTTGGAAAGCGTTCTGGAACACGTTTTCAGGGATAGTGCGCACTCCTTGTAGCAAATTTTCTTCGATTGTCTGAAATCAGTGACCTTTCAGGATGAATTTCAATTTTGGGAACAAAAAAAAGTCCACAGGGGCCAAATCCAGAGAGTAGGGCAGCTGGGGGATGAGAGTTGTCGAGTGCTTTGCCAAAAAGTCACCGATAGGGAGTGACGTGTAAGCAGGTGCGTTGTCATGGTGCAGCATTCAGGTTTTGTTTTTCCATGCCTTAGGCTGCCTCTCTCAACCGCCTCAGGACATCCAAGTAAAACTCTTAATTGATCATCTGACCATGTGGAACAAACTCATGATGAACAATACCTTTCCAATAAAAAATGACGATCAACTCACTACGACGACTGCCTTTTTGTTTTGACATTGTAGCCATACACCCACATTTTGTCACCTGTTATGACTTTTTTCAGACAGCTTTCATCAGCATTCGAATGATCAAAGAGCTCCTGACTGTGACTCAGTTCTCTTTTTGTTCATCTGTCAGCAGACGTGGCACAAATTTTGCAGCCACACGATGCATGTTCAATTTTTCTTTTAAAATCATGTGGCACAAACTTTTACAGATGCCTACTTCTTCAGAAACTTTACGGACAGTCAGGCGACAATTTCCACAGATCACAGCACGCACTTTCTCAATGTGATTGTCGTCCGTTGTCATGGAAGGTCATCCAGATTTGGGATTGTCTTCAGTGGATGTTCTTCCCGATTTGAAACACTGGTACCACTCATGACATTGCATACAGCTCAAACAATCCTCTCCATAGGCCTGTTGCAACATTAGAAAAGTCTCCGTAAACGTTTTCCCCAATTTGAAACATAATTTCACACAAACATGTTGCTCTTCAAGATCCTTCATTTTTCAACTTGCGACAAATTGCCAAGTGCACTAAACATACGTTCACTCTAGCGCATGTAGATTGATGACTAATGGACGTGGCGTGATGCGGCTATTATTAGACTGAAGGTCAAGGTCACCAATACACAGCATGGCAGTCATGCGCATGCTGTTTTAAAAGTTCGGTTTCTTTTTGGACAGACCCCGTATATATTGTACATAACCTTGAATTTTTTACATGCCACAATTAGCCAATTTTCAGTTCAAATAAATACATAATTTTTAAATGGTTTGTAATAATAACAATATATATTTGTTTTCTTAATACGAACTTGATGTGAAAGCTGTATTACTTAAACCAACCAGAAAATAAAAACAACCTAAATTAAGGTTTATGCCACTGAAAGCAAAAACAAAGGCCTAAAAATGCAGTTAATCTGAGATTTAATTCAAAATGAAATGAAGCCCCAATACAATATGATACTTGAAACTTGCTATCCAATATTCTGCATGTTCTGACAGTAGGACAATCAAAGTCTCTGATTACCCCATTATTTCATACAGCTAACTTTTCCAAACGAAGTCCTCATCTTGATTCAAAATAGGATTTTACATACTTTTCATCCTGGATCTAAGGCTATACCGATGAGTTCTTTCCTGTAATAAAAATAAACTTCACAGTTTAATCAAGGCTTATTACACTACAGCTAAAAACCTATAGTCACTTACTTGGGTAAATTTTTTTCACACTTTTTTAATATATTAATCTTTTCAGATGCATTTAATCAGAAGAGACACTGAACTGTAAACCTTCTCAATAAACTATTAAAAACTGAGTACATCTGAATTTGTTTATCTAGTGTATTCACAAACTTGGCAATATACCACACTGAAAAAAAAAAAAAAATTTAGGTAACTTCAATTTCACAGTGTTACAGGCACAGAAGCCCAAGATTAGCTATTTATCCAAGAGAATGAATAATTAAAAGATTATTTTCCAAGTATGAAATAATGCAAGTTAAAGTAGATCCCTCATGAATTTTTATACCAAAACAAAGTTCATGTATTTGTAACTTTGGAATTAGATTTTATTTTTGATACTAATAAATGATGATGATTTTAATGACAATTATAACACTACAAAAAAGTAAAATAATCTGAATTTAATAGATTTTTTCATAAACAAATGTTTCCACACCCATAACAACATAAATATCCTGACAAAAAAATTAAGCATGTTAGTAGCATGGTCTCACTTTTCACTCAACCGACCACTTATGAAAAAAAGAAAAAGATAGATTAGCAAAATTCCAAGCCAAAGATTCATGATCCATATGATTTTTTTCTATAGAGATGGTTTTTTTTTTACTTTATAAAAAAGCATTACTTTTACATGAGAAACACTCAAAATGGTAATGCCCTTAATCTCTTTACTCAAAATTCTATGAACACAAAAGGTTTTTTTTAAAAGACACCAAAATGGTTATTCTCCACACAGCTACCATCATAATCTACATACTTGCATCAATATGGAACAAGCACTGATATGCAGTTATGCAGTTATTGACAAACAGCATTCTTCACAATGTCGTCATTTTTTAATTGTTCAAAGATGCCTTTCTCATTAAAGACCATCTACCAACTTGATAGCAAACTCTAAAATCTTCAACATCTCAAAGCCAGGACAAAAGTTTCCACCACTGATATGCCAACGACTGGAAATTGCACATGACCCTCAACCTCCCTAATGATGTCTACAGGAAGCTGGGCTTGTCACTCAACATCTCAAAAACTAAAATCCTGTACCAGCCAGCAATGGGACAACCAACAGCTACATCTCCAGTAAACATTGTTGACAGTGAACCCCTCAAGTATATTGACAATTTCTCATACCTTGGATGCCACCATTGACAAGATAGTAGAACATAGAATAGGCAGTGCTTGTACTCCTTTAGAAAACTGAGACAGGAAATCTTCAACAAAAAAGGCATCTGAGAAAAGACAAATCATGGCGTACAATGCTGTCATCATCACCATTCTATACTGCAGTGAGACATGGACCATCTATCAAAGTCATATCAAAGCCCTTGAACATTTCCATCAACATTGCTTCAGCAGTATCCTTGGCATCAAATGGGTAAACCATAAAAACAACACAAACGTCTTCAAAGAAGCACAGACAACCAGCATCCAAGCTCAAGCTCATTTAATGAAACACCAGCTTCACTGGGCTGGACATTGTATACGCATGGATAAATCTCGTCTGTCAAACCAAGTTCTCTACTTGCAATTACAGAATAGACAATGATCGAGAGGCAGTCAAAGGAAATGATGGAAGGACATGCTAAAGATCTGCATGAAGATTGGAAACATCAATGTAGAAACCTGGAAGGACCTCGTAATCAATCATTCTCAGTGGTGTCAGCTGATCCAAGAGTCTGCAAAACCTTTCGAAGCAGGCTGACTTGACCAAGAGGCCCAAAAGTGATTGAAAAGAGGAGGAGAGAAAACTCTGACAGTGACACCATCTCCCTCCTGTAACATTGTGCCACCACTGCCTAAAGATCTGAAAATCAAGACTGGACTATTTAGTCATCTGAGAAAACCACCAATGATTTGAACCATGGACAACATCAGACCTGAAATCAAGTGAGTAGCAACACACGGCTTGCTTCAGAAGATTAGCCGTAGAGTGAGAAAGTACAGTCCATCCAATTTGTCCAATGGTCTTTGACATGTAGATAAGACACTCTACTACGCATAGCAGTCAATCTTTAAGGATCAGTTCATCAACCTTCTGAGTGTTGTCTTCATTAACAGCTGCTGTAAGGCCTACCTTGGAGATCAGTTTCACCACTTTTTACCCAGTGTCTTACAGTACTCATCAGTACACAAGTGTCTTGAAATTCCCTCAGCTATGAGAAATTCATTTACTGCTTGTATTATTCTATTTGTTTAAGCTTATTAATGGTTATTCATAAAACGTTTAAAATAAAACAATCTGATATGACACCACCTACTTGTCATATTTTCAAGATTAATAATCACAATGAGTTAAGAAAGAGGTGGCTGATAACAAGGAGTCTGAGTGAATACATTACCATTTGCAGTGTCTCAGAAAGTACTGCTATACTTAAGGAAGGAGTGAGGAAAGGTAACATACATCAGCAGCTGGAGTTAGAAAAGACCAGAACCCATGGCTTCTGCCTTATAATGAACTAAGGTCAAATTTAATTTTTAAAAAAGAAACCCCATTTTCTAGAGGAAATCAGCTGTCAAATAAGCTCACAATGGCTGTCAACAAAAACAAGATTGTCACACAAATAGTTACCGATGCTGGTCCACTTGTACTGTTATTTACTGAGCCAGAGTTTGTAGAACCACCTGAAAACATTGCAGATTTTGAGATAAACAAAATTAAAGCAGTAAGTGTTATCTTATAGAATTAATATTTTCTTTATAAATTGTGAATAAATAAAAACCATTCCAATATTAAATTGAAGATCAATTATAAAATTTCGTATCTACACTTTCATTTCTTTAATAATGAATACAAATAATTTTTTTCAAATTCAAATTAATATAAAAGCCATAGAAAGTGCTGTACACAAATAATTATACATAGGTAACTAATATCTCCAATTAATAGTTTTTTGAAAGAAAAAAAAGCAATAATCACACCTTCAAATTATGGGTAATTATTACACAAACAATGTTCACACACAAAGACACATTTATTTCCTTCTATGTAGAAATTATGTGCTAAAAGAACTTTTAAAAAAGTCTTTAGAATAATCCTAGATTAACAATAAAATAGGCAGTTTTACTCAAATAATACTTACTAGTGTGGTATTTGCCACCAGAAATCCATGTTAAAAATTGGCCTGTCTCTATTGTTAGATCACGTTTTTTAATGTCTGTCTTATCACTCCTACTACTGTCATCAGTGTCATAGCCAGTTGCTGTAAACAATATATCCATTATTGCCATTTTAAAACAATCACCATCAATAATTAGTCAATCACGAAAATAATTGTGTTAAAAAACTAGGTGATACTGCTTGACAACATGGTAGTTTTTAATTTGAATCAACTAAATTTATAATTACAAAGTGAATATCATAATATTCTCAATATGTATGTATTAATTATTTTTCCATGTGTTGACTGATTCAACAGAATACAGAATTAATTCATCTGTAATGAAAATGTACTTACTACATGTAGATATACTGATACAGCTGCTACCTTCATGTGGCAAAGTTGTGTGTTTTTCATTTGTTATCCTTGACACTTCACTTTGATTACTATGTTGAACATTTTTTCCAATACCTGTAGTTGATAAAATTTTATTTTAAACATTTATATCTATAGTACTAGTCACTAAATTGTCAAAAAAAAAAAACATGAAAGAAACAAAAAAATTAAAATCAAATGAGATGAGAAAATTTCATATAAATTTTCCATAAGACAAACAAATTTTATACTATGCATTATGCAAAAATGAGATATTTTTCAAAGCAATTTTAACTGCTAAGCAGTGAAGTAAATTTTCAAACAAACATGAGGCAGTAGGTACAAGAGATAGGGAAATTGCTCTTTAAACTTAGTCTTTTCTTCTTTTGCAAACTTATTCTGACTTTGAAGTGTTGAAAACATCTTACAATTGAGCTAGAAGAGGGAGGTTTAGGGCATCAGTCTTGGTGACAAGCAAGCTACCGAGTACTTGGTAGCTCTTGATTGGTGGTCAAGGTGCGAGCCAAACAAGAGTTACAAGTACCTGGAAAATCTGTACTAGAATGGTTTTTCATTCACAACTAAGCAGGCAGAGTGGTTACCAAACTGAGAGAGATCCCAATGAGAGCTAGTTCTGGGTCCTTATCTACAGCAGGTCAATGATCTATAGACACAGCCAACCATCCACTACTCTGAACTTGGTCAATAGATTAAAATGTTTAGGTTAAATTAACAAACCTATTTAACTAACTGTTACTAGCATTCAAACAAAGTCTTACCCCGTTGCATTAAATCACTGAAATGAAGCCATTAATTAAAAAATGCAATGCACAAAACACTATCAATATTTGAGGGACAACTAGGAATTTAATAAACTACATATAAAAATCCAAAGACTAAAATAAGAACCTGCCCACCTAGTTTGAATCCAATTAGTGAATAAAAATAAAATAAATGAAATATTTATAATTCAACTGCAAAATTTAAAAACAGTAGTTTTTGTTATTACTTCTAATTTAAAACAGACAGTTTTAGAGCAAAGTTCTTGTCATCATTCAGTCTCCATTGGTCTCTCTCCCCCCCTCTGTCAGCTCATTAGTGGAGCTCTGCTCCATCTCTGATCAGAAGGGAAAGTTTTCTGTAACCTACCTCAATGAGGGTGCCAATATATGGTGGTTAAAAAGCTCTAGCAGTAGGTTATTTGCAATGTCAACAACTGATTCAATAGAAATCAGTGAACTCACAATTCTGCCTTTATTTGCAAATTTTTTCACCTTTTAAAGTCTGCAATTATACAAATTGTCAACACTGATCTAAAATTACTATTCAGAAATAAAGATATGCATCTTTAATTATGGCATACCTAACTGATACAACAATGTTGTCAAGTCAGAAAGCTGTTTCTTGATCTCCTTCAGTAGAGCATTATTGTTGGCTGCTAAGTTTTGATAGGAATAAGCAGAAATCACCAAAACAACAAATGACACAATACAGGAAATCTTTCGGCACAAGCACTGCTTGTAATAGATGTGTTGCTATTTTAAAAAGAAAATAATAATTCATTAGTAATCAATAAACAAGTGTAGAAAGCAGCAGGAAGACTATTACTAATACAAATCTCTTCCCCAATAATTTGAGCACCACTGATATTTTACACGTACACTTATTTAGTAAGGTACATACAATAACTGCTCAAAAAATTATTTTCAATATTTGGTCGAAATACTTTTTTTATTATGTATAGCTGTTAGGTAACTAGGGTTGTACTATCAGATCATCAATACGACCAGCTTTTCCCCTAAAGTTTGCAGGATTCCTTTAGTTGCTGCTGTGAGGTTGGCATTAGTTGTTTGGCCTACAGATGTCTATCAACATGCTTTCATAGGTGCTCAGTGGGGCTAATCTGGGGTTCATGAAAAAAAAGATGCAGTTCATTTCCCATCTTCCAAGCAATGAGTCTGTATGGTATATTACTCCTTCCTGCTGAGTATGTCAAGGATCCTTTGATTAAACACAAGCAGGCAGGGTATTCTGAGGGATGGATATTTTTAAATGTTCATCAATGAATACAGGATCTATTTACCCTCATATCAAAAGTTCAACACCACTGCTCTGAATCTGCTGTGCCTGACAATTGACTTTAAACACTAAGTCAAAATCTTTACAAATTTTTCTTCCAACCAACCTATGAACAGTGTTCCCATTGGTTACATTTGATACCATGTAAAGCTTTTTTCAATGTAGATCACCAAATAAGAGTTTCTGATGAAAATATTTTCAGGGTAACAATGTGTGAAATGTAAACAATGGTTAAAAATTTCATAACAAGTAAAAATATAGTTATCTTTTATATAAGTTCTAGAATACTTTGAAATTAAAGACAAAAGTAAACAAATAAAACAAAGAATGCTTTTCTTATGGTAATTATAATTTAAAATTTGCAATTCAAAGCATTTAAAATGCATGACAATCTGTTAGCAAATTTTTAGAAAATACACTGTAGACTTCATAAGATTTAACAATAAAGATTTAACTTGGAATCTCTGCATTAATTGATGTACCAAGAGAATTTCTGATATCTTTTAATATAAGCTAGAAACAACGCTGTAACAGACTGACAGCTGGATACAGGTAAGCAAGTTTAAATCGATAGCTGTCTCTCTCATTTTAAATCTGACTATGACTTTCTAAAGTCTTTCCATGTTTAAAATGTATGCCATTTCTGCCTTTAAATTACTGTCTGAAATTTGTGCATTTACATATTCAAATGAAAAATGTATCTGAATGGCCAGATATGGAAATTGTTGCCAATTTGTTTTTCTTTAAGATTTATCTCCTGATAATTTACTCTGCCATACACTTTGGTAGTATCATTAGTAAAAATTTTAAAATATTAGTTATTCTCAAAACAGGTTCCAACATCAATTCCTGTGGTATACCACATCACTAATAAAATGTAAAGTGACACCATCTAAAACTACAAGTCTCTAACCTTTTGTAAACAATCTCTTAAAAGCTTTCCTAAAATCCAAGTATATAAAATTGACTGCCACCCACCCTTATTATAGTTCGAATAATAACTTGCAAGAATTTCAAAAGATCTGCAAAGCAGATTCTACTACCCAACTCGAAATTCCTTTTGATTACCACATAAGACTTAAGAGATCTGCCAAGAAACGCAGTCAGATCAATTGATTCCAACATTTCTCAAGCAATAAAGTACTTCACGTATTCTACTGTATGTATATTTAAGAATATCAAAGCATTTCCTTATTTTAATGGTAACTTTGGAATGCAAGCTATTTGAATAATTACATACTTAATCTTTCTGACCTTATAGAAATCCCTGAGGAATCTAAAGTCAGACAATAAGTGAACATTTGGAAGATGGCTGGAGTTGTTCCAAATAAGATCAGAACAATTTCTCTCAAATCTTCAGAATTCTTGAGATATCTTCCTTATTCGGAATTCTAGATTTAGTCGTTAGTATACTTAATTAAAACACTTTCCAATGTTTCCAACCTCCTTGGAGTTTTCAGAAGGCTGCTGTCTCCATTTATAAAGAATGAATTAAACAGTAGCAAGTTTCCATTCAACTGGAAGTTCAACCATTTGATTGTTTGCATGGGTACTGAAATCTACTTACATCAACAAAAGTACTCAGTGGATCTTGATTTGTTTCCCATGAGATTACCTGTCTCTCAACAACTATATTCACCGTCATTATCACAAACAACAGGGGCCGGGCATTCTCTGTACGAGCAGTTGACGTCAGAAGGAAGCACAACATTACAGATATTGCATAGAATACAAATGAATAAAACCAGGAAATCTCTCCCACAAACAGTGATCGAAGCTTAGCTATGTGATCAGAGATCTCGTTCATCATCGACCACTGGTTTTCAGTAGATTCCTTGAATTCTTTTAGCGTATCTCGCACGTTATCTGAAGACGATGAGATGATGCGGTTCAAGTCATCTGCTTTGAGCAGGATAGCTTCTTGGTTGTGCAGCGTCATGTTCTGCGTCTCGATTAACTTGGACTGTAAAGACGACAACAGGTCCAGCTTGGTAGTAACCTCTGCCGACGTTAAAATCAGTTCTGATATCGTTTCCCTCGCTTCCCCGTGCCAGGTCTGTATCTCCAGGAAATAGCAGATGCTCTGCGTGTGGATGAAGAACTGCGAGAGGCTGCCTCGGTCGCCGTCAGACACGGAGGCCGTGCAGTTCGCAATAGACTGGTCTCTTCGGCAGGGGTAGGATGGCAGGCCGTGCAGCTGCAAATAGCAATTCAGGTAGGCAAGCGCCAGCCTGCTGTGAACCTCGCCGGTTAGCCTCCTGCAGCCCTCTTGGATCAGGGAGTGCGAGGCGGCCCAGCACGCGCCATACCGAGGGATCGCAGACCGCTCTTTCATCAGCCGAATCTGACCCTCCCCAGCTCTGTATGCGTTTTCGTCAATTTCAAAACTATACCTCGCTGCCTTCGCAGAGACGACAAATAACAGGACACAAGCAATAAAGGCCATAATCAAAGAAGTTAAAAGGCGGATAATAAGCGTCGGCGGCCACAACGAACTGAGCGCGCCAAACTCTGCGTACGTCCAAAAGCTAGTCAGCCTAACTTTCGTATAAATTAACCGAGACACAACATCATACATCAAGAAAGTGTCACGATAACGTTAAAGAAAACCAATATGTAATTTTTATAATAGTACTAAATAAATTAAATTAAATTTTAAAAAGTTAAGCATTTTTACTTTCGATCTTTTTTTTTTTGGTGAAGGGTCACTTTTTAAAAAAATTTTCCTTTTGTGTAATCACCTAACAGATTTCCAGCTGGTAGAAAGAACATAGATGGTAAACAGCTGGCTGCCAGCCAAAGGACTGGTGGTAGAAAAAGCACTCTGCTTTCCAGTTGGGTCAGGGATCATCAGTGTCCAGGTACAGAGAGAACCAACCACAAGGCAGGGTACACCAGGAACACTGCCAGAAGCAGGCCACACCAGGAACACTGCCAGAACCAGGCCACACCAGGAACACTGCCAGAACCAGGCCACACCAGGAACACTGCCAGAACCAACCACACCAGGAACACTGCCAGAACCAACCACACCAGGAACACTGCCAGAAGCAGGCCACACCAGGAACACTGCCAGAAGCAGGCCACACCAGGAACACTGCCAGAAGCAGGCCACACCAGGAACACTGCCAGAACCAAACTACACCAGGAACACTGCCAGAACCAAGCCACACCAGGAACACTGCCAGAACCAGGCCACACCAGGAACACTGCCAGAACCAGGCCACACCAGGAACACTGCCAGAAGCAGGCCACACCAGGAACACTGCCAGAACCAACCACACCAGGAACACTGCCAGAAGCAGGCCACACCAGGAACACTGCCAACACTTTATCAGCTAAGTGGTTTTCTTACACCCTGACACGTTTCTTGCCAAAAGTCATTTACAATATTCACCTGCTTTTTCAAGGAGCTCCTGACAGGGCTTTCACTAAGGACCAAATGAGTGGAGGGAGGACTAAAAAAGAATGCTGACTCACTCTGTACCAAAATAGACCACAGTGACAAATGTCTTCTACTGATAATTTTAAAATTCAAGTGATCATGGTGTTTCCCATCAGACATGTTCAAGCATCCTCTTGACTACTGCAGCTTAGCCACTGTCTAGATGACCATTGACATGGTGGTCTCTGGGGTAGACCAAGAATGCAGGCCTTAGCCTTGACCTTTTAATGTCTTTTCGTTGGGTCTTCTGCTACAAGCTTTACTGGATAGAATCAGAAAACAATATTTATTTATTATCAAAAAGCTTGCTATGAAGGAAGCATTTATAAAATAATATTTTATGTATTTTTTTCATACCAGAGTTATGAATTACTTTATTAAGATCATCTTGTGTTGGTTTAACTTTGGACAATGAAGAGGGCAAGGTCATTTAATCTGTCCAGAATCATTGTACTTTGCAAGAAGTTTCTGTGACTGAGTTTGCTGAATAATCACTCAGCTGATGCAACTGTGAGTGGCAGTATATAAAAAACTTGAACTACTATACAGATATAGCTGAAAATTTCTTCCTATTTGAAGCATACAGTATTGTTCAAAAGAACTTGGGGTGACTGTGGCATTTGAGAATTTGCCTACAGCTTGAGAGATGAGTAATAAAGAGCTGCTCCTGGCTGCAGCTTATGCTAAGTGGTTTCATTCAGACTCTGTTTAAAGGATGTTGGCAGTGAAGATCAGTGGCTAAGCTGCCACAAGTTTTAAATATTGTTTGGATTTTCACACAAAATTAAGCACTTAGTAAGTCTATAATTTTCCAAGGAACATTGAAGGCTATATGCAGAGGAAAATTATCAACTCCAAGAAGCAAAAGTAAATTACTGATTCTGTAAAGCAAATGTGGTTTGTTCTTATTCATCTTTAAGTTCTAAATCAAGCTTTAAATGTACTATGTGTGTACATTCCTTATCCTTGCATTACATATATCTTCATTATCAGTCTTTTGCATGCTGTCATGTCCTTTGTTTCCAAAGATGACGTTTCTCCAACAGCAGAATGCATGCATAAATTGTTTACAGTGGCTAATAGAGTTTCTAAAAATCAGAACTCGTACATGAATTGCTTCTGGTGTTTATGGCATGCATCAACCTCTCTCACCTGTTTCCATGTGCAAAATGATTGGCAAGGGTCAGGGTGCAACAATATCATCATTAACATTCAGCCAACAACTCAGTATATAAACTTTGCCTAGAAGTGGTAGTGGTGACAGAATTCTGTCATGTTGCATTTCCACCCTATTTGCATAACTAATACCATCCACTTATCAACATTTCCCCATTAAACAAAGTGATAGTGTTAAATAGTTTTGACTGTACCATGGACTGAAGCAAGATTATCTTCTAAGGGACCATATAGAAAGTAACCTTTATGGTCAGACTTCACCAGAATTCTTTCTGCTGCTGCTTCTGCTTCAAGTGTGGTAGCAACAAATTCATACTGTCATAAAGACATTATCGGCTAGTCTACCTACCATTTATGTTGCTTGATTTTAGTTTTTAATGGTCAACAGCTGTATTTCAGAAGTTCTCTATTTTTAAAAATATTTTTATCGCTTACTACTCATCTAGTCTACTGTTAGAGTTCATGATATCTATTTAAATGTCTTTACAAAAATCATTTTCAAATATTTGTTAGGTTATTAGTTCATCATAAAACGTGGTGTTATGTACAGTGAATTATAATAGAAAAGGTTTCACATATTCGTAAGATAAGATCAGTCATTGTCAGAGAAAAGGCGAAGTTGTACTGTATTTTCTCATAATTCTAATTCAGTGCTTGTGAGAATGTTTCAGATTGTGATGAGTGAAAGATAGTCAGGGCTTTTATTCCTCTGTATATTCAAATGCCAGTCAGTAGGTACTGAAGATGCTACTCTTGGTCAACTTCCAAGAAAGAATATCTTGGTTGAGTGCTTACTACCTGCTGTTGAACATAGGTAATGTATATAATTTTCTTAACAGCTGTCATTACCAAGCACTTAATTGAGTGAATTGTTTAGAGTGTGGTAGAAGTCTGTGAATTAGGGTGCTCTCTAGGTGCTGAACCACTGCTCCCTCCACCTGCTCTTTCATGAATTGATTTGAGACAACTAAAAGAGAGCCAATTTATTTACCATAGTTTGAACTTCGAGTGATCACTGCACAAAATCTTGAAATATACTTTTTAATATATGTTGTATAACTAAAATTGGCAATCAGTTAATTTTATTTTAATTAGTTAATATATTTTATCTTGTTGTTATGAAAATGATGATTAGTCTTGTATTTTTTATTACCAATGCTAGAAAATCTCAAATTTTTCATGTAGGTGGCAACTTTCAGGAAATGATTTATCTTTTCTTTTTAATGAACACATGTGACAATGCCACTTCATGGTTGAAACCCATTAACATAAATAGTATTAATTGTAATTGCGCACTTATTTAAAAACTGTTTAAGCATTACAGAGTCACAATTGTTTTGATTGAAATAAAAAAATAATGTATCCTATTCAATATAATTCAAATAACTTTACTGCCATCAATTTTTTTCTTAATTTAAGTTCTAGATTCATTCAAAGTTTACTTTGGACATGAGTAAACTACTTTTACAAAAACTAAACAAACAAACAAACAAAAAAGCAGAGATGATTTTTTTTAATCTCAGGATTGATTATCTTCAAACAACATTTTTCCATACAGCAAACCATAGCCACAATTCTGCAGATACAATAACCTTGTATGGCAATTATCTGTTTGAGTATTTAGCATTTACTGTTTGGTTACTCCTCATAACTACAGATGGTCATTCACAAATTACTTGCACACAACTGGGTAAATTTATTTAGTAGAAGCTTCTACTCAGAAAGCAAAAACACTTTCAGGTAGCAAATAGTGTAAGCTGGAGTTAAGGAATATTTAAGATCAGATAGCTTTCTACCTTCATTTTACATGTATCCAGAAAACCCTACTTTTCATTTTTAGATCTGAAAGGAAATTAGAGTCTTAGAGGAACCCATGTGATCAGTTGGTGAAGAAGAGAAGAAACCATGGTAGGGTCAAAATGAGTTGGTCCTGACTGAAATTCAAACTCTGGCCCCTCAACTACAGTATTCCACTAGATAATTGACCATATTTACTATCAGACAGGTCATTTTAAAAATTATGTCACTGTGCAATTAAGAAGATAAATTAGTGTTATTTACATAAAATAAAAGGTTAATTTGTGTTTTCCTTTTTGCAGTAGTAACTGAACCCTTACGAGGATTGCATCACCTTGCCATGGTAGAAGGGCATTTCTTAGATCCTGAGAGCAATGCCATCGGGAGTCCTTGAAGTCCTGGTAGGGTCACCCATGGCAGCAAGTTCGAGGAACCAGACTAATAGCAATCCAAACTGAAGTCCTCAATGGCTGCAGCAGAGGAGGGTTCCCCAATCATCAAGGCATCCTTGCCACTGGAACCAAATTCATCTTTTGTCAAAGGCTGTGTCTGTTGGTATCCAACAGCAGTCGCACGTGAAAAGATGTCCTGCACAAGGCATCTACTAAGGGAGACCAGCACCCGTGCTGCTGTAAAGTGGAGAGAGGTAATGGGGACAGGACATGAGATCTGGAAGTCCCTGGCATCGGACCAGAACAGGGGACTGACTTGGCAGCTTTCTCCACGACTGAGAAGCTTCCTATCAGTATCAACACACGTCTCGTCTCTCCACCTCAAACTTGCCAAGAACCAGCAGGCAAGCCTTGAGTGCATACACTCTAACTCTTGATGCCGACGATGAGTCCAAGGCCTGGAGGAGGACAAGATCATCCACCTTGGAGATTTCAATGCCAGTTGGAAAAGACCATCAGCTTTGGAAAGGAGTCATCGGTAAGGAGAGAATTGGGAAGAGCAATTTCAATGGAGTCCTTTTGCCCACCAAATGTGCAAAACATCAGCTGATAGTCACCAGTACGATCTTCCACCAAAAGGACATGTTCAAAACCTCATGGAGGCATTAATGATCAAAGCACTGGCTCATGATCGATTACATCATTGTTCAATCTCAAGACCAGTAGGGTATCCTCATCACGAAGGCAATGAATGACCAGCGCAGACGATTGCTGGACAGATCAGCTCATCCACTCCACCATGTCCCTCAAGCTTCAGAAGACAATGAAGCAGCTTCGCATAAAGATCAATGCTAAGCGGCTTAAGGACACCAACATATGAGAGTTTCCAGTAGTCTTTTCATCTAAACCTTGTGACCACTGATCCAAGGGAGTGGAGGAAAATTGGAAGGGGCTGAAGGCAGCAATCATATCAAGCTGGGAAGAAACTGCCGGTTTCAAGACCAGGAAGCATCAAGATTGGTTCGATGAAAATGACCAAGAAATCCAAAATCTTATTGACAAAAAAAGGAACGCCTGTGCCTGGCAAGATGACATCACCAACGAGGCAAAAAGATCTAAATCGAGGAGGCAAAGGACAAGGGAGATCAAGAATAGCTGGTGGACTGGAAAATCAAAGGAGTCTTGGTTGTGCTGAAAAAGCCATGTTTATTGGCCATCAGTTGAATCTATCTACTGACCAACAACCTGAGGTCTGCATGCAGTCAGAGGAAAGGATGGAGAAAACATCAACTGTTGCTGGAAGGAACACTTTGAGGAGCTTCTCAACCACCAGACAAATGTCAATGGAGTCCTTTGAAAAAATTTCCCAGCACCCTCTCATGCAGGACCTCAGTCTTCCTCCTGACCTAATAGAAGTCAAACACGTCGTGAAGATGATGAAAAATGGGAAAGCTGCATGAGTGGGTGGAATTTCAGTGGAGATCTACAAACTGGGAAGAGGTCTCATCGGATGCCTTCACCAGGTCATACTCGAGATCTGGGAGCAAAGAAATTCTGGTTGACCTTAGGGATGCTGTGATCATCACCATCTTCAAGAAGGGATGCAAAGTTGACTGTGTGAACTATTGCGGAATCCTCCTTTCCTTCACTGGGAAGATCATCGCTTGGATCGCAAGTCGCCTGCTGCCTCTTTCTGAAGGCATCCTCCCAGAATCTGTGTGGATTCTGACCCAACTGCCATCACCCATCTCATCGAGGACAAGCTTACCAGTGAAGTCAACATCGCCTACAGGACGGATGGAAAGCTGTTCAATCTCAGCAGGCTGAAGTCAAAAAGGCAAACGACCACGTCAGTCGTTGAACTCCAGTATGCTGATGACAATGCTGTTGCTGCAAACTCTGAGGATGATCTCCAGGCCATCCTATATGCTTTTTCTGAAGGATACTGGTCACTCGGTCTCAGCCTAAATCTCAAGAAGACGCAAGTCCTCCATCAGCCCACTCCTGGCAAAGATCCCATTGCTCTTTCCATTCAGATCTACTGTGAGCTTCTCAATAATGTGGAGCACTTCCAGTACCTGGGAAGCCACCTGTCAACAAAAGCAGATGTTGATGCAAATTCAGCATCGTCTACAGTCTGTGGGCATTGCCATTGGTCGACTGAGGAAGAGAGTCTTCGAGGACCAAGTGCAAACTAAGATCCTACTTTATAAGGCTCCTGTATGGTTTGGAAACCTGGACCCCATACAGACACCTCCTGGAAACCTGAGAGAGGCACCATCAACGATGCCTTCACATCAAATTGGAGGACAGACACACCAACATCAGCCTTCTGGAAGCAAACATGATGAGCATCAAAGCTTTGGTCATTCAAAACCAGCTGTGATGGACTGGCCACGTGATGAAGATGCCACATTCTCAGTTTCCAAAGAGTCCTCTTTAGCCAACTCATAGACGGATCTTGAACAAGGCGACAACAAATGAAGCCCTTCAAGGATACCTTGAAAGCAAACCTCAAGAAATTCAACGTCGTCGTCA
This sequence comes from Nautilus pompilius, assembly GCA_018389105.1. NCBI lineage: Eukaryota > Metazoa > Mollusca > Cephalopoda > Nautilida > Nautilidae > Nautilus > Nautilus pompilius. The sequence goes on along the minus strand of JACATO010000603.1, from coordinate 217,809 downwards.
GTAACTGGGATACCCTCACTCAGCAGCAGCCCTGCTGAGGAAACTTGTTTGACGGGTCAGTGCACTTTGAATAGGCACGGCAGCAAGGGATCAGAAAAGGACTCTCAGGAAAGTGTGAAAGTACACGGCTCCAAAGGCCTCACCTCCCTCCAGAAAACACCTGTTACATCTGTTGTTGAAGTTGCGGATCCAGAATTGGACTCCTCGGTCATTCAAGGGTTCACCGAAACCAAAATGAACTTGGTAGACGATTATATTTGTTCATGAGTGATCATCAATGATAATGATGATGAGTAACTGAACTAATGAACTTATTTCAGAGATCTTTCCCTATCAAAATCATTGGTTGAACAGTGACAATGGTCAGAAACTTAACAAGACAAGGGTTTAAGATCAGCTCAGGCTCCTTTTACAATCTAGAAGCATCTACTACATTCTAAAACACCTGCACAGGACTGAAACCTGATGCTGGTGACAGGAGAAATTACTGCTATGCTTCAGAAATCTAAGTGAACTAATAAATTAACCTAAGGAGATGGGGAAGCATATAAACTAACCCACTGTGGCTAACCAGGGTGAGAAAGTGGTAATATGGCATTCAAAATCAGTGGTCAGTTTTAGATTTTGTTGGTTTTGTTAGATGATTACAAGTCTATTTTGAATTTAAAGAACTTGTTTGCTAATGATTAATATTGATAGTCTGTAAGTGATACATTAATGATTATATGTAAATATCTTTCTTACACAGTTGCCAATCACAAACTTAACAGGGTTTAGTACTATTGGTGGTGATGTAGGACATATGATTCATTAAAATTAACAGAAGAATGTGGCAGTTTGTTTCTACATCTCACCACTATACAAAACCTAACTAATTTACAGCAGAGTATTTAAGTATTTTTTCCCTGATAAAAAAATCACATCCACATTTTTTCTGAAGTGAAACAAATGTAAATAATTGAAGGTAAAATAAATGCTATTTATAAACAATTTTTCAAGAGCTAGAAGATATTGTCATCTAGAAGATATTGTCATAGCTTTTAAGGTTGGAAGAGAATGTTTAATTATATTGCATAAAAATGTTTTTTTTGGAAAATTTTATATTTCAGCAACATCTTAAAAATAAATTTAGTTTTTATTTTTAAAATGTTAGGACTTTCATTCATTGAACAAGTGAAAAAAAGGATTTTAATTATGATTTTTTGGATCTATTACTGTCTTGTAAAAACAAAGTTGAAACTGAAAACTTTTTTTATCAGACCCATACAAATGTGAACTTTTTCAGCATACCTTCTGATTATACATATCCTAAGCTTACTGTTAGTTCCATCATTTATCTATGTACTCTCTCTAACAGGAAGTGGGATCACAAAAAAACCCAAGATATAAAACACAGGCAGCTGTGTTCTTTGATTAGCCATAGCTCTTTAGAGTAATATTTCTAAAATGACTGATTGTTGGGCTCTGTCATGTACTAACCTATATAAGAAAAACATTATATTACTATTACTAATTAAAAAACTTTCAGAGTACATAGTTGTATAAGTTCCTTTTTTAATAATCATAAAACAGTTAAACTATTAAGTTGTTACAAAAGTTTTGTTGGTTTTTTTTACCGCAACAATGAGACTTCATATTGTTGCTGAACATGAAGTTTATTAATCAAAGTAACTTCCATTACAATCGATACACTAATGTCAAAAGTCACAAGCACATTTATACCATTTTGAAAAAAATCTGGATTTCTGGAGTCAATAAGCTGTTGGAAGGCAGTTTAAATTGCTGCTTGGTTGGAGGAGGATTTCATACGGAGGAAGCTGCTTAGGTGTTTGAAAAGGTGGTAGTCCATGGGAGAAAGGGCTGGTGAATAGGCTGGGCGAGGGAGAACTTTGTAACCCAACGTGTTCAGTTTCTGAAGAGTCACTTTTGCAACATGAGGGTGAGCATTGTTGTGGAGCAGGATTGGGCCTCTTCAATTCACCAGTAGTGTCAGTTGTCGTTGGGAGAGTTTCTGATGAACATTTAATTCACAACAGTAAATTTCAGCTGTGATGGTTTTGCCAGGTTGCAAGAAGTTAAGTAGATGACACTAGCTGCAGTCCATCAGACAGTGATCATGACCTTCTTTGGTGGAAGCTGGGATTTGGAATGTGGTTAGGCACCTTGTCTCTATGAAGCCACTGCACTGATTGTTTGTGATTGTTGTAAGGGATCCATTTTCATCACACGTAATGATTCAGTCAAGATATGGGTTGTTTTTGTTTCTAATGACAAGCGAAGAGCAGACCTCCAATCGACAATTTTGTTGTTGTTCATTCAACTCGTGGGGCACTCACTTGTCAAACTTTTTTACCTTGCCGATTGCATCAAGATGCTGGGAAACAGTTGCAGTGCTTACGTCAAGCTATCCAGCAATTTCTCTCTCTTTTTTTCTTGTATCGGTTGAACTGAGGCTTTCAGACAGTAGTATTCGCAGTTCCTTATCTTCGAGGTTCACATCTCCCGATCTAAACTTTGCAAACCATCGTTGTACTGTGTGCTCATTTGCTGTGTCCTTGCCCCATGATTGCTTAATGTTACAAGTTGCTGCGCTCGCTTTGTGACCAAGTTTTAACTCGTGAAGCAAAATGGCACAAAAAACTTTTCTATCCATGCTTCACTCAGAACCCTCATCCATTTTATGATTTTTAAAAGGTAGGTTTTGTATAATGTACACCAAAGCACAGACTACAAAATGATATATAACTTATCTACATACACCTTCATAAGCATGCAAAAAATGAACCCCGAATTACATATAAAAACAACAAAACTTTTGTAATGACCTAATACATTCCTGTAATGATGGATCCACAGGAATTTGTTTTACAGTTAAAAATACCATAGTGTACAACATCCCAGTCAAATTTTGTTTATTACACATGACTGACACAGATGAGCATTTTCTGCATAAACATTCATAATGATAAAATTTTGTTTATTACACATGACTGACACGGATGAGCCAGTCTCTGCATTAACATTCATGATGATGAAATTTTGTTTGACTTTTAGCACTAATCACAGAATCTGTCTGGTCAGAATGAATAACAAAATCTCTTTCTTGTAAAAAAAAAAAAAAAAAGCATTATGCTTTGCAAGGTCATAGTTTATGTGATTAGCTGCCATCTATCTTCAATTCATAGTTGACACTTCTAGAAGGATCTGTAGGAAAAAAATGCTGACACTGTGTCATCAGTCTCTTCATAGCCTGCAAAACAAATATAGTCACTATGGTTAAATCATCTTAAGCATGCAACACAATTTTAAATGAAAAGTTTCTCCAAAAATAGTTCTTTGAAAAAATACAGTACACCTTTTTTCACCATAAATCTATGAAAGAAACACTTTAAGTTTTATTCAGTGAAACACTTAAGAGGTATGCTGAAATATATACAGTATTGGAAGTAATTATGAAAACACACAGGGTATGCACAAATAATGAGTAATTGCAAATAAAACATGCATAATACACAATGCATTATTACAGAAAATATACAAAACCAAAATGAATACAGTGTATTAGTATTTGGTATATGAGCCCTTTGTTTTATATAGAACATGACAGCAATGTTTTCATGCTCCCATACAGGATATTAGTGTAAGACTGCAGAATGTTGTTCCAAATATTTCGTAACATTTTCCACAATTTATCCAAGTCATTTGGTTGCTGTTTGACTTTCTTTATCAATATAGCCTCAGTGATGTTCATATCAATATCAGGACTATCTATAGGCCAAGGCATCTTTTTGAGTGTTCCATCAGTCTCTCTATGTTCCAGATAGTTTTTCACCACATTGACTGTATAATAGATGTCATTACCATGTTGAAAGATGAACCTGCACCTTACACTGACTTTTATACTATCAAACTTGGACTCATCTGTAAACAGTACCTTCTTCTCAGTTCAGTCATCCCACCATTTAATTTCTGCTGCCAATTTCAGCCTTGCTATTTGTTTGCTTCTCTCAGCAAAGGTTTTTTGGTAGCTAAATATCCAATGGGACAGACCACTTTACACTAAAGTTTATCTTAGTTTTTGAAGAAACATTACCACCCATACTGTACTTGCAGCTAGTTCATTAACAAGATCTCCACTAGCTCATAATTTATTATGTAGAGAACGTGCTCTAAGTAGTTAGCATCACTTTTGGAGAATTTTGGCTTTCTTCCTCAACCATGTCTATAGTCAACAGTACCAGTTTTACATATCCTCCTCATAGTCTTGCATACATTTTCTTCTGAAAGATGAAGTTAAGCTGTAATCTGCCATATGGAATAGCTTTCACTAGCTAAGATTTTCATTTCTACATTCTTGTCATGTGATATTTCCTTCCCAGGAACTTAGTATTCACCACACTACAACGTATCACTGTCTATACTTTTATAGTCCTTCTGCAGGTGTGGCACATTCTGATTGCTTGCATGACAACCAATCACAGTGTACTATATCAACATATGATTGTACTATGGAACATTTCATTTTTAAACAAGTGATTCTATCACATTAGTTACAGTTTACATCAAGTTTTTCCATAATTAATTCCAATACTGTGTATAAAACACAAAAGCATTTACTTTGAAAAATAAGTAAAATTACTGAATAAAAAATCAAGTGTATATAGTTATCTCATCTAATTTGCACTACACAAAAAATTACCTTCATATTCAAATATGTAATTTTTTTTTCTTTTTTGAAAAAAATGAAAGTAACCTGTAGTCATCTTAGAAAAAAAAATTACTTTGTTTGAACTTTTATGAGTTTGTAATTAATAACTTATTATCAGACATGCAAATATTTTTCTCCTGCACAAGTTAAATATGCAAGGAATTTATTGTGACAGTGGTGTTTGAAAATGATAAAAACTTGCATGTTATGTATGCATTGAGTAAAATCTTTCACTGTAAATGATGTGTCGTTATCCAGGTGTTAATATAACATAGAAAAGAAAAATCTATATAAGTTTGACAGATACTGTTAAATTCTACAGTTGCAATCACTAACAGGTTGAGCTACCAGCAAAATATTCTTGAGTCTAAATAAAATATGATGTGCAGGGAAATTCAAGAAATGAATCTAAATGAAACTGTTTTGATATTCACACCTGTTAAAAATTCTTACCTGAATGTACTTTCTTTGTGTTTCATCATTAAGTACATGAGCAACATATCTAGATGAAATTTTCTCTCGTCCTGTGCGAGCATGGATTCCAACCATTGTCACTCCAATTGGCCATGGAGCATTACCTATAGCCATTTCAAGATAAGCGTCATTTGCCTGTTATAAATAATGTTAGCTTGTTAGCTTCATTATGTATCATACCCAGTCAGATATATATGTATATATATATAACCTATTAGATTTACCATCAAATCAACACAGTTTCTATAGTCAACATTGTATAAAACAGAAATATGAAAATCTAAAAGTTACCTAAATTTCCATGTATAACGGTGCCTGTAAAAGCACTGCTTAATCAATAAATTTTTACTTTTGTTTTCAATTGATAACAAACTTGTCATTCCAGAAATGCAGATATAAGAAGCAACACTGCTACAAGGGACACAACGGACTGTCATTAGGAAGGCTAAGCATCAATTTTTAACTATTTATACGTTGGCATAATTCTAGCAAACATTTTTTGGAGGTCTCATTCCTTTTAAAGAAATGGAAAAGCCAGTTTTCATTCTATGGAAGGAATCCAGTTTAGCATCAATGGCTCAGAAAAACATTGTTTACCTCTGTGCTTTAACACAAAAATTTTTCATTGAGAAAACCCAGCTACAAACATGAAAGGCTTTCAATAGGAGAACTTTTTTACATTACTATGTCAGAAAATGACTCAACTGGCTGATACAGCATCTAATGGTCCCAAGTGCAGGTTTGGAAAAAGAACTGCCATCATCATCATGCCACATATACGCGTGGCTATCAATATGATATATTTGGATGATAATGGTCAGAAGACTAAGGCTACTCGGATAAAACCACTAAAGTTTATTTATTCAGTGACTATGAAAGAATAAAGAATAAAAGGAATTCTGTAAATAACTTATCTGTGTTTGGAAACCTCATTTAATTTTTTTGTTTTTTTAAGAGACCAAGTGCTTCAAAATAGCCACCATAGTAAAGGAAAAACATAGTGTATTTTTCAGAGTGTAAGTTGATACTTTTTCCACAAAAGTCCGGGCTTTGACTTATAGTTCAAATCAACTTATCTATATATAAAGTCAGTGAAATTGCTTCAATGAAAAAATAAAAAATGACAAAGTCAGAGTTATTTCTGAAATAAACTGCAAAATTGTTCATTTGAAACAGACTGTAGGAATTACTGTCCAGAATGTTTGCCAATTAAGTGACTAATTAACCATTAATGCACTCACTAAAGCATGCAAAATTATCTAATCAATAACAAGCATGTCCTTACCAATAACATCCTAGGTATCCTTTAAAATCCTAATTATACTGTATATAAGTATCCCCTAGCAAATCCACTACCTCATCTCAAAATGCTTCCTGTGAAGTCACACAAGTTGTACATTTCAGCTTTCAGCTGGAAGTTGTTAATTTTACTGAAAAAGATGGTGAAGGATAAATTGGAAGAATGTGCGCTAACCCAATGTGCAGCATTTCTTGGACTTAATACTGCACAGATGATAATAAAGACATACAAATCACAAATGATGAATGCTGTCTTTACACTTCACCCTTTCGTTCTTTCACTGGTGTACAGTATTCACCATGGCAGTTACTTGGGAGATGTGTACCTTATTATCCATGGCCTAATTGTGAATCCCAAATGTTGGACAACTTGAAATCTGGCTGAATCATCAATACTATCAAAATTGAAACTTAAAGTTGAATTTCTGAATTTGAGTATACTGCAATATCTCAAAATCAAATAAGTGTTGAATATAAATAAAAATGATGCTTTTGGCTTTTCAAAGCAGGCCATTCAACACAGTGCAAATGACACGAGATCACTTGATGATCCCTGATGTCATGCAGTGACTAGAAATAGACACCATGCTTTTGATACCACTACTGATAACATTTGCAGTTTCCATGATTACAAAAATATTTAAAAACTATTTCAACACCCGATTTATCCAAAAAATTCTCCCACAAAGTAGTTGAATGATATGCACAAACACTCATTAATATTCATGAGCCTGAAAGTACCATAGACAGCGATGCAAAGTGACAGTTAAAGGTCTGGCTAACTACTGTAGTTGATCTAGCCTCATCTTATACTCCAAATCAACTTATCTATAAATGAAGGAAAAAAAAAGAAAAAAAATGAGAGAATAATTTATTCTCTGAGAAATACACTATATTCTTATAATGTATTGCAATAAGAGTACATCAAAGAATTTGGTAACAGGATGTTTTTTTTAATCCAAACCAGGAACAAAATTGTTGTGAAATGAATTCATATGAAGAACTTAATATGAATTCCACTATTTTCACTATGGTTTATAAGCAATAAGAAGAAAATAATTTTTTTAAATAGTTTTAGTAAGGCAGGTGGTTGATTTTCCAGTAAAATTTACTTTCAAATTTGAGAGCAAACAGCTAAACAATTTATATAGCTAAACACTAGATTCCATATATAAACAATCAAAGTAAAACCTACTGGAATTAACCAATAAATGTCAATAATTTATCCAAAGCTTACAAACCATCTATATCTGATTATGAATTAATAAATTGCCAGTGGCAAACTCTATCATGTTAAATCTTTTGCAAAAGTATTTTTTCCTACATTACACTAAATTAGAGATAAAACTGATTTGTGCCAAGCTAATGATCAAACAACTGCAAAATTTTGTCTATAACTGTTATGAATGTTCATCAGATCTGTCAACATCCAAATGAGTTATTTTTGGTTTTAATTACAGATCAAAACTGCATATTGTTGCTTTACACAGTGAAATTAAAACTTTATGCAAAAATAATTTTGCTACATCATTCACAGAATCACTAATACAAACTAACTTTATAATGCTCATTCTGAACTGATCATGCAAGTGTTAAAGTTTGTTTTAGATTTAAGAGTTACATGCTTGTAGTTGCTACAAAAAATGCCCATGGTAATCAACACTAGATACTGAGCTTTTTCAAAGTGAATAAAATCTGTGAAATAAATTGAAGAAATACTAAGCATTTTTCTGTTGAAAATATAAAGATCAAAGCTCAAACATATATACTGTATGAAATAAAGTTAAATAGTATTTTATGGTTTTCAACCCTAAGCTTTACAAGATAAAATTGATAAATTTCAATATAAAACATTTAATAAACCAAAAGAGCTACCAAAAGACAGTTCCACCTTAAAATCAAATGTACATAATCTTATACAAGCATTTAACTTTTTTCAAAAATAAATTTTAAAAAAAGTAAATTATTTTTTCTGTCTTGTTTCATGTTTTATGACCATTTGTGACATTCTAAATGCTTCCATAGTAAAATAGAAATGAGAGCTCATCACTCACCTTGATGTAGTCTTGCTCCATTAAATATTTAACAATTTCTACCATACTTTCTAGAATGTCTTCATCCACTTTCTGTACAGTAAAAAAATGTGCATTATAACACTTACTCACTGTAAAGCACATCTCAAAACAATAAAACTCAGTCACTGTTTCTAATGTAATTTAAAATAAAACATTTAATCAGAAACTTTTAATATGCTAGCAGGGCAGAGGCTGGGTTGAGCAAAATGCTGGCACATCAGTCGTTCAGAAGACCAAGTTGCTTTTTCCAGCTGTTATGAATACTGTTGGTAAACCAAGAAAACACAGCAGATCAAAACAAAACATTACCCATAAACAGCTGAAACACTTCAGAGCCATATGCATTTTTTTTTCTTGTGTGATGATAAAAGTAAAACTATTACTTATTTCATTAACATTGTAAATTAAAAACTGAAAGTGAGGACTATCATAGCTTTGGCTCAAACCAACTAACCAACACAAATTCTTTTAAAAATGGAATGGAAAAAAGGCAAACTAATTAAGTATCAGTATCTTGAGACTAATGGCTAATATTATTAACCATCTATAAAATGTAATGCTGACATGTGGTGAGTTATACAAACCTTTTGTTTCAATTTCCTAAATAGAGGCTTCAGGTAGACAACTGTCTGTGTGTGTGTAGCACTGACCATTTTCCCCTTCATGCTCCGTTTCTCCTCTTCTGTCCGGCTGTTTAAGTTCTCACCCCAAAGTTTGAGAATATACTGTGATAGACAGAAAATGTAATGGATGAAAAATGAGAAGCAAATAAGACAGTCCACATTACAATGCCAGTGCACAGAACTTGACCTAAAAACAAACAATATTCAGTACATCAATTAATAGATAAGAATGTTATATTGGGCTAAAGGAATCTCCAACAAGACCAAACCTCATGAGCCAGCCATCAACTGCACACTGTGAACTGTGGTAACAGATTATCTGTGCATGGCTAGTCTCCTATAATTGCAAAGCTAGATGCAGACGAATACCTTATAATTACTGTAGTCTACATTGCTGTTGCTGTAATCAGCTGGAACATAATGTTACTGGTTGACAATGCTGGTATCCAGTGAGCCAATATGCAGAAATGGTTCGCAAAATGTTTTTGTACATTTTTTCCAACCAGTCTGACTTCTAATGTTAAGTACACCAAACACGTGAGAAAGCCATATATATGGATGCACTCACAGCTATCTTGCTCTCAGTGATATGGAGTAAATCTTGTATCATCTTTACCACAGTCTGTATAAATCTCACCTAGGCCAAAAACGATTCTAGCCACTATTAAGTCCAATATGCAGTCAATCAACATGCTAACAAAAAGTAATAGAATGCATATAACCACTAGCAGATAAGTACCAATTTTCCACAATTGTATTATGAAAATTGTCATAAAAGAAAAAAATATATACAAATGTGACAATTAGCAGATACATTTTAAAACTTCTTACATGAAAAAGTTACAAGTACTATAAGAAGCAAAGTTTGTAACAGGACCTAACCATCAAATGTTTCATTCAACAAACAAAATTCTGTAAAACTCTTTGATAAGCTAATGTACATATAATTAAGGAAAATAAATCTCACAAAAATGATACATTTACTTCAATCATTAATCCCTATAAATCTTACAGAAACAAGGCTTATTATTCTCTGAAAAGTCATGTACTATTATGCACAGCATTTACCTTCAAGAATCTTAAGACAATTTCTTGGTCTTTTTCTCTGTCACCCTGACCAATTTCTGTTTTCATTTTCTGTTTAAAAATAAAATATAAAGACATTACTATATTAATTACACAAGAAAATTGTCTGAATAAACATGCTTTATTTTTTTAGTATAGTTTTCAAACCAAACTGTTAACAGACTAATAGTGGGAGAAAGGGTGTCTGTTAAATCCAGATGTTTACATACACTGTTTACATATGATCTTATATAATAACCATATCTAATAACAATTTATATATTGGCTTAAAGATTCACCATAAGTCTTCTTATTCACTATACCATGGGGCGTTTATGGAAACACCAAAGCCAACCATCACTAGCCTGAAACTTTATGTCCATGTGCTTCGCTAATGTATTCACAGTGGAGTGAAGTTCAATGCCACAAACATTTATGCCACGAGAATATTGCTGCATGTACCACTTACAGAAAAACCTCAAGGAAGCTGTATATGCCACTTTCATATGCTTCCTGCCATCAATTGACAAACCACTGGCTGAAGCATTAACACCAAACTTTAATGAAAATTGTTTGAACTTTTCCTTGCTCTTACAAATAATATCCGACAGTTTGTTTCTTCACACCATACTCCTCACACACCAGACTCAAGCTTCACTACCAACTCAAGTTTTTGTGAAACACAAACTCACTCGCTTTCTTTTCACACCACTATCTTTAGAGGCCATGGTTGATAACTTCTGCTCACTTTAGATGCTAATAAAGCATAAACAAAGGCTGAATTTAAAGCAGCATCTGTTGCTTCCAAAGTCCATTGAATGTGGTCTGTTCAATCAAGGTTTTCCTGTGATTAAAACTATCCCCTTCAAAAGCAAACTAAATCTAAATACACAAATTAACATGTTCACTAGCAAATTTGTTGTACATAAACAGACTAAAATAGGTTGAAATACTGAGAGTCAAAGTTCAATATAAGCATATAAACTTAATGTTTAGAGAGAATTTCCTCAAACTAGCAGACAGAGCTTTATGTTTAGCCTGTCACAATGGTAGTTACACCTAAGTGCTTATAGAGTTACTGCAAAATTGATAAAAGTTTTATATGCATGACCAACCTGAATATCTTCTATAGTGGTTCCATCATCTTTAACAGAAACATCATTAGATGACATTTTACAGTCAGTGGTGCTGATCAGTTCATTCAAGTAATCCTGATCCACTTGATCTAGAGCAGCTTTAAAATCATTTTGGAAACCTTGACCCTGATAAATGGACAAAAATATACTGCATGATTTTGAAAATCCTGAAACTGTATTGAAGCTTGTAATCTTAATAAGAAATGTTTAAATATGAGTAAATGATCTGCTTAAAAGTAAACCTGACAACCTTGAAATTTTCAAACTCTTAATAAAATAGGTGAAATTAGTAACCAGCTTCCTTGGTGATGCTTCATTATCACAAAGAGACATCAATCTCTTCAATCAAAATATTCTCATCAAAATACTACCAAAGACTGAGTACAGCTTGCTTGACATTTTTGTATCTGTACTTTCAATTTCATATTTTGACATGATTAAAGGCCTTCCTGATATTTTTATGTTTTCAGTAGTATTAGTCTACAGAATAATACAATCAATTATATTTATTTAATTTCATAAATTATTTTACAATAGATACTTCTTGCCTACCAACATAATTTTTCTGTTAATATCTGGTGAGGTGACTTTTTTCCTATTTAATTATACATAATACTGACTGTCCTTTAAAGTCAAATTTAATTTTTAAAAATCATTTCAATATAACAAAAAAAAAAAAAAAGATCAATTAAAGAAAATACTTCACTGACAAAGATATGATAGTTTTTCAGAACCTTAGATATTCATCTGTAATTAAGTACATAAGTATCATAACCCAGCCATGATAATAAATAGTTAAAAAGCAGACATTAAGGGTATGTATCTTAAGGTGAAATTTTAACATATATTAGATTTAAAGCTCAAACGTTCCTCTGACAGATTTTAAAATTAAACAATTTCATTGTAGGCTTTCAGCCCATATGACCATACAAAGAGTCAATCAAACAGATGAGCATTTAGTAACTAAAACAAATATGATTGTTACTACCTTATTTACATCTGGCTCCAGCGTTTCCAGTCTCTTCAACCTCTGGTATGCCTCAAATTCACTTTCACCAAACAAACGGACAGGTTCAAATCTTTCCCGCAACCTTTTGACTACCTACAAAGGAAAGAAAGAATACAAGCCAGTTAAGATGCACATCTTAGCTAATAGTTTACGGATATTCTAAACACTTGTTTTTGTAGTCCACAATGATCAGAGTTAGTTCAGACCATCCAATCTAACCAGTGTAACTAAACCAATTTTTACTCAAATTTTCAATTCCTTGCTTAGAAAATGAATATGCAAAAACTAGAAGAGCATTTCAAAATTAGGAACAATAAATACAATAGAATTAATTAATGCTTTGTGGATTTTGTAAATTTTGTATAATTTATGAAAATCTCATTGAGTGTACTAAATAGTTCAAGGTGTTTAAAAACATTATGACAGTGTTTATTTAGAAACATGTTTACAAAAATAATGGTATACAATTCTTATTTGAAAAATCTGGCCAGTTATGTATAATTTCTGGATGTGATCACAAACATATTTTGATAAATATACAGTATTGGAAATAATTATGAAAACACAGACAGGATATGCACAAATAATGAGTAACTGGAACTGAGAGACATAATATACACAATGCATTAGTATCTGATATATGAGCCATTTACTTTATATAGAACATGATACAATGTTTTCAGGCTCCCATACAGGTTATTAATGTATAACTGTGGAATGTTATTCAAATTATCTTGTAGCACTTACCAAAATTCATCCAAATTGTTTGGTTGCTATTAGACTTTCTCAGTACCTATATGATCCCATATAGCTTCAATAATGGTCATATCAGAACTTTGTGTAGGCCAAGGCATCTTTGTGAATGTTCCATCAGCCTCTTTACATTAAAAATAGTTTTTCTCCAAATTGGCTATATGCTTGGAGTCACTGTTATGGAAGATGAATCCCTGCCAAATAAGATGTCTTCCTGAGGGTTTGGCACTATATATGAGAATCTGCCTGTACCTGTCAGCAGTAGGTATACCTTTGATTTTATGCAAATCTCCAACACCCTTAGCTAATATGCAGCCCCACACTTGTATTGATCCACTTCATAGCTTCACTATAGCCAATGTACCCTGACTCTTACACCACCAAACAGTTCAAACTTGGACTCATCTGTGAACAGTGCCTTCTTCCAGGTTTGGTCATCACACTGTTTCATTTCAGTTTTGCCATTTAGTTGCTTTTCCTCAACAAAGTTTTTCAGACAGTTACACATTCATTGAGACCACTTCACACACTAATAAACATCTTACTGTTCTTGAAAAATGTTAACACCCATACTTGCAGCTAGGTTATTTGCAAGATGTCTACTGACTTGTGCTCTATCACATAGAGAACACACCCTGAAGTAGTTAGCATCACTTTTGGAGAGTTTTAGCTTTTTTCCTTGACCATGTTTATTGTCAAAACAGTAAGAGTTTTGTGTATCCTCTTAAGAATTTTGCATACAACTCCTCCCGAAAGATGAAATTGAGCTGTAATCTACCAAATGGAGTAGCTCTTACAGCTAAGACTTTGATTTCTATATTCTTGTCATGTGATATTTCTTTCCCAGGAGTTATAGTATTTACCATACATTCATCACACTACAATAACATCACTGTCTATACTTTTACAGTACTTCTGCAGATGTAGCACTTTCTGACTGCTTGCATGACAACCAATACAGCATACTATATCAACACATGAGTGTACTACAGAGCATTTCATTTTTACACACAAGATATGATTATATCACATGTTATTTGTATTTTATATCCAGTTTTGCTTTGTTTCTATAATTATTTCCAATACTGTACATAACAACTGTCTTCTTATTTGCTAATTATCTGTATAATTTAGAATATTTTCTGTTTGTTTAATTAATATTTTTCTGACCATAAAAAATATGAAGAAATTGATTTCAACAATGACAAAAAACAAAAAAATGCAAACAATATGCACGTTCAATTCTGAGAATGCATATGAGAAAAATTTAATTGAAATAGTAAAGTTATTTTTTTCCTAATTTTGACACAAGGCAAAATTTTGAGTAAGGTACCACCTGACAGTGATAAAAACAATGAAGAGATAATCTGTTATTCTTTTACATGAAAAGCTGAGTTTGCTTTAAAATTTTCTTAATTTTTAATTAACCCAAAAAGATTTTCATTTATCTTAAATCTCATTTTTGAGCTAAAAAATTCAATTGTTTAAGGTATCTCCCCACCCCCCCCAAAAAAAAGAAAGAAATATTAATCAATCAATTTTATGTAACTGTGCACAGATACTACTGGAAGTTTAGAATTAATCTTCTATCTTTTCTACAATTTTTTGGAACAGAGGATACAAACAGGTAGGAGGCTCCACTACAGTACGGTCATTCTTCTACGCAAATATTACAGAATAAATCTTACTTCTTTCCTCGACAGTTGGGAGTCTTCTTTCTTCAGCTCAGGTTCCATTGTAATTTCCTGAAAATTCTCTTTCTGTCATGAAAAAAAAAAAAGAAAAAACCAAACAGAAATAAATACAGGAAATGCGCAAAGTTTGTATGTTTTTATTAGAACACCGAAGAGAAACAGGCAGACCGCTCTTCCTCCAGCTGATGTTCCTCTTAACGATCACTGTGTGGGTAAATCTCTTTCGTTTCCAGACAGATTCTTGCTGCCAAATAAACATTTATCCAAGAGTACAGAGAGTACTTAACTCGTATTCTAATAACGTGGTGGTGGGGTGGAGCACTTACTTTCTGCTTGTCCTCTCCATTCTCCAGCGAGCTGCTCTTCTGCTCAATCTCTTCCTGCCGTTTCCTAACCAAATCGCCTCGCCTGAAGTACCTTTTGTTAGGAAACTAGTTAAACGAGAAACAGACGGGTCTTTACGAGTAATGCCGAAGGTATACATGGATACAGACAGGTGTTATACATCATTACCACAGCTAAGGTTAACGAAGCAACAACAACACACAATAATAATGTGTGGTACTGTTGTGGTGGGGGGAAATCCTCATACGCCTCCCGTTATTTTACCTTCGGAATCGAATACGTCTACTTACTAGAATGTTGCTATTCTCTAGCTGGCGTTTTTTCCTTTCTATCTCCGCTCTGAGAATATCCATTAAAGATTTAATACGAACGGCATATAAAACTAGAAAGTGTTTTCAATGCAAACAAAATGTCATGTACAACGCAGGATCACTGCCTTTAGACACGATTTGATTGGATAAAAATATCGACATTAAAACCGACACAGCCAATGAACAGGATCGTAATAAAAGGACATAGGGCTTGGAAAACTGTATGGTTTGCTCTCAGTATTCTCTTGACGATGAGCTGGTTGTTTATGTTTGTTCATATCTGTGCAGTCAGAATTACTATCACATTTTCCATTGCTACATATAATTTATGGAATATTATGTTTAATTGGAATATTAGAAAACTACATATTGCACAAATGGTAAGCAATTATTTACGGTTACTATTGTATTTCTTTCTGCGAATAAATTTCCCACACCTGTGTGTAACCGAACGACGAAGCTGTCCCGTCGTGTACTGTATGTACCAGCCACTCCATACCAGGTGTGACCGCAGTGTAATCTGTTGTATTAACGTAACTAGATAATAGCTACCAGGATAACTTATTCCCACACCTGTGTGTAACCGAACGATGAAGCTGTCCCGTCGTGTACTGTATGTACCAGCCACCCCATACCAGGTGTGACCGCAGTGTAATCTGTTGTGTTAATGTAGCTAGATACCAGGATAACTTATTCCCACACCTGTGTGTAACCGAACGACGAAGCTGTCCCGTCGTGTACTGTATGTACCAGCCACTCCATACCAGGTGTGACCGCAGTGTAATCTGTTGTATTAACGTAACTAGATAATAGCTACCAGGATAACTTATTCCCACACCTGTGTGTAAACCGAACGATGAAACTGTCCCGTCGTGTACTGTATGTACCAGCCACTCCATACCAGGTGTGACCGCAGTGTAATCTGTTGTATTAATGTAGCTAGATACCAGGATAACTTATTCCCACACCTGTGTGTAACCGAACGACGAAGCTGTCCCGTCGTGTACTGTATGTACCAGCCACTCCATACCAGGTGTGACCGCAGTGTAATCTGTTGTATTAACGTAACTAGATAATAGCTACCAGGATAACTTATTCCCACACCTGTGTGTAACCGAACGATGAAACTGTCCCGTCGTGTACTGTATGTACCAGCCACTCCATACCAGGTGTGACCGCAGTGTAATCTGTTGTATTAACGTAACTAGATAATAGCTACCAGGATAACTTATTCCCACACCTGTGTGTAACCGAACGACGAAGCTGTCCCGTCGTGTACTGTATGTACCAGCCACCCCATACCAGGTGTGACCGCAGTGTAATCTGTTGTGTTAATGTAGCTAGATACCAGGATAACTTATTCCCACACCTGTGTGTAACCGAACGACGAAGCTGTCCCGTCGTGTACTGTATGTACCAGCCACTCCATACCAGGTGTGACCGCAGTGTAATCTGTTGTATTAACGTAACTAGATAATAGCTACCAGGATAACTTATTCCCACACCTGTGTGTAACCGAACGATGAAACTGTCCCGTCGTGTACTGTATGTACCAGCCACTCCATACCAGGTGTGACCGCAGTGTAATCTGTTGTATTAATGTAGCTAGATACCAGGATAACTTATTCCCACACCTGTGTGTAACCGAACGACGAAGCTGTCCCGTCGTGTACTGTATGTACCAGCCACTCCATACCAGGTGTGACCGCAGTGTAATCTGTTGTGTTAACGTAACTAGATAATAGCTACCAGGATAACTTATTCCCACACCTGTGTGTAACCGAACGATGAAACTGTCCCGTCGTGTACTGTATGTACCAGCCACTCCATACCAGGTGTGACCGCAGTGTAATCTGTTGTATTAACGTAACTAGATAATAGCTACCAGGATAACTTATTCCCACACCTGTGTGTAACCGAACGACGAAGCTGTCCCGTCGTGTACTGTATGTACCAGCCACTCCATACCAGGTGTGACCGCAGTGTAATCTGTTGTATTAACGTAACTAGATAATAGCTACCAGGATAACTTATTCCCACACCTGTGTGTAACCGAACGACGAAGCTGTCCCGTCGTGTACTGTATGTACCAGCCACTCCATACCAGGTGTGACCGCAGTGTAATCTGTTGTATTAATGTAGCTAGATACCAGGATAACTTATTCCCACACCTGTGTGTAACCGAACGATGAAGCTGTCCTGTCGTGTACTGTATGTACCAGCCACTCCATACCAGGTGTGACTGCAGTGTAATCTGTTGTATTAACGTAACTAGATAATAGATACCAGGATAACTTATTCCCACACCTGTGTGTAACCGAACGATGAAGCTGTCCCGTCGTGTACTGTATGTACCAGCCACTCCATACCAGGTGTGACTGCAGTGTAATCTGTTGTATTAACGTAACTAGATAATAGATACCAGGATAACTTATTCCCACACCTGTGTGTAACCGAACGATGAAGCTGTCCCGTCGTGTACTGTATGTACCAGCCACTCCATACCAGGTGTGACCGCAGTGTAATCTGTTGTATTAACGTAACTAGATAATAGCTACCAGGATAACTTAAACTAGTTCGCTGTTGGTCATCAATCAGCTCCGAACAATGAATATAAACAGGATTATCGAAATCCTTATCTCCTTGGGGTTTATAGTGCTAGGTTGCTTTTGTGGATTTTCCAAATTCTGTAAAGTTGTATAATTTATGAAAATCTCACTGAATGTACTAAATAGTTTAAGGTATTCAAAAGTATTATGACAAAGTGTTTTGTTATAAACGTGTTTACAAAATTATAGTATAGAATTTTTATTTTTAATATATATATATATATTTTTTTTCAGTGGCCAGTTATGTATAATCTATGGATCTGATCAAAGACATTTTGATATATATGACTGTTGTATATGCTGGACTGGACAGTTCTTGTGTTATACATACTGCTTCTAAGGGTATACAGGTATTCATTTAAATAATAAATGAATACATTTTTGAGAACTTAGCTGCTTAAAATTTCCCAGTCAGGTATAGTAAAGTATACAAACTATTAATGACAGTTTTTCACATAAACTTAACTGCATTGTATCATATGAAGCTTTACAAACAGTGAAGTCTATCAGTTATTAGAATGTGGATTTAAAGCCAATCTTTTTAAATTTACAGAATATTTAGCCTGGTAAAGTCATTAAACCTGTGTCAAAAAATATAGTAGTTGCTCATTAATTTATAGAGTCTGTCTAACATGTAACGTTTCTTACCCTTTGACTATTATAAATCCATTAAAGTAATGTATTATTACAGATTGAAAATGCTAGGCCTGATGTAATTGGCTTCCAGGAGGTGAGAATTGATGCAGATGGAAGCAAGAATCAACTGGAAGAACTAAAAGAACTGTTACCAGAATATAGTTGGCTGAATGTAAAATCTGCTAATGATGTACAAAAAGTGAAAGGTTCTTACTGGAAAGGCTGGGAGAGAGAAGGTAATTTGAAAAAAAAAAAGTCTTTAATAAACAGCAGTAATTTTTCCCATCTTTTCTGACTGATTTATTGATTTTTTTTTCTGTGCTGAAAATTATGAATTACAACAGTTAAGAATGTTTATTTCTACTTGTTTTTCCAGGCATTGGTATTCTCAGCAAAAAACCATTGTTGACCTCAACTGTTCAGATTTTGCCATATCTCAGTGGACCTGACACAAACCGCAGGATTGTTTTACACACCTCAGTAAAAGTTAGTGACGAAGTCACTATAAACATTGCTGTTGTTCATTTTTCATATGATCGACAGCAACAATGTGGGAATGCAGCACAACTTTTACGTTATATTTATGGTAAGTGTTGTGACTTTAATTTAAAAGTGAATTTTAAAAAATTTTGTTTTTTATACAAATTTAAAACCAAACAGTCATGTCAAGATTGTTTTATACAGGAGTTGAGATGTTTTACTTCAACATTTTCACAAACATTTTAGTATTAATATAGACCTCAGAATATTATAGTTAACATGGACATTAAGTGATAAGTCTTCAAAAACTTTAGATTTGTTAGAGAAGCCCTAAACAAGACTTCAGTAAAGCTTTTGAAAAAGTTACACATGAACAAACAAGAGAAAAAGTTAAGGGAATAGGTATGTGTGTGTGTTTAAAATTTTTACTGATATGCATCGTGTCGTAGAAGTTTTGCAAGATACTAAACACTATTATATTGTTAATACTCAAAAATGAAATAATTATCAGGTAAATTTACTGCTAAACAATGAAGCAGTGATCATCGTATGTACGTAAAAGTAAGTTTTGACTTTATTGGTTTGTTCACATCTTGATTATGCTATGCAGGTGTGGAATTTGAGAAAAACTATTGGTCTTTAGAGGGAGTTCAGCAGAGATTTATGAAAATATTTCAATCTTTTAATGATTTAGAGTCCACTGAACATTTACAAATGTTAGATCTACCAAATGTGACTTTTTAATTTATAATTTAGGTTTTGAATGTGTGGACAGGTACTAACTAATACAGTTAGTAATAATAGGGATAATAATTACAAATTAGCTCTTCATTGTCAAAATAAAATTATTGAGTAGAATTATCTAATTTTAAGCTGTTAGGCATGTTTCAGTGTGAGTGTGCTTCATAGAATAGTGTATGTATGTATGCACACACACACACAAAATCCACTTTGATTAGACTTAACAGATGCTAATGCCCAAAGTCCAAATGTGTGTGTTTTAACCAAATTTAACTTAGTATAATCTAAAAATGAAATTAATTTTGAGGGAATTCTATGTCATTTTAAAGAATAATACATATTTGTTAAAGGAAATACAAAATAAAAATATAATAGCACTAAAAATTAAGGTAAAAATGAAATTGCCAAATAAAAGAATTATAAATAATACCTAAATGTTTTGAAAAATGTCTGCATTTTCAACTAATGGCAGATAATAAACCCAATAAATGTTTATTTTGGCAAAAAATTTGTTTAGTATATGGAAAAATTTTGAATAGCATATAAATGTTTAATAACAAAAATTGATGTTAATCACACATTAACAAAATTTGCTCAGAATAATATCTTTTTTAAATAAGAATAAATAATTAATGGAAAGAAATACTTTTTGCTAAATCAGGTTTGAATTTTTAAATTCTCATATAAAGATTATTTATCTGAATTTTTTGGTTAAATTATTTATATATATTTTTGGTGGGATTACAGAAAATGAGCTAAAGAATGTGATAGTTGTTGGTGACTTCAACACATACAGTGACTTTGACTCTCCAGTCCGACTGCTCACTGAAGGAGCTCCAACTCATGAAAGCCACTGTTCTTTAGCACTCATTACCTTTATGAAGAGTCTGCATATAAGATTAGTTGATGCTTGGCTTTCCATGAATGCTACTGGAAAAGGACTCACCTTCAGTAATATGGTGAGTTATGCTTTATTTCTCACGTCTTTGCCTATATAAAACAAAACACGTTGTATTTTAGTACTAAAGTTTATAATTTCTAAACAAATGTTATATTTGTTTTTAACCTTGTAATTTTAGAATCTTCAGGTTGGTAAATAAATATGCAATACTGTTGTTGCATTGCAAGATAACTAATCTTTAATATTGCATAAGAATATTGCCAGATAACAAGAAATGAGTCTGTGATTTTGACAAAACTAAAAAGTGAATAAGTATCTGGTGCTGCATATTGCTACATATATATCTTTTTCTTATACAAGTTTTTGATAAGAACAGGTTTTGAAAAAAGGTTGCCTCTCTCATACACTACAGTTTATCTAGTCAAATCAAAGGTATGCTTTTATGCATGCTGAAAGTATAATTCAAAATATTCCAAATAACCATTAATATTGCACTTCATCAGAAACTATAGCTATTTTAATGAATAATTAGAACTGCCTTTAATACAAATACAACCTACCATTAAAAAGTCATGTCACACACTAATTATGTACAAGTAGCTTTGCCTTTATTATGACCAAAACTTAGTTGTAGGTTGTATATTATATCTTTTTATCTGCTCTTCCAGAACAATTTTTCACTGCCACAGTTATGTGCAGCTCAGCAAACTTTTAAAACTCATCTAAGTTCAGTTCATTCACCATATCAACTATTTCCTTTAAATTTCGTCTGTTGACAATATTTGAATACGCTGAAGCTTCAGCTTCTCAGCAAAGTTTAATTTCCTGAAAACATGTAACTTCTATTAGTCAGTCATTATGTATTGTGTTGGACTGATTATTATTGTTTTTTATTTCTCAATATTTAGATTAAAAAAATAATAAAAAAAACTGGGTATCAGTCTTTTTTAACATAGAGTACTATACAGTTGTCCTCTGGTATTCGCGGGGGTTACATTCCTAGAGCACCCATGAAGAGTGAAAAACTGCGAATATTGGACGTGGTCCATAGAAATGTCTATAAACGTCAAAATATAATAAAGAAAATATAAGTAAATATATAATAATAATAATTTAATAAAAAATACAACACTCAGAGAAACACTCGAGATAGCTACACGTGGTAAACTGGGATGATGCGGGGCTGCATCTGCCTGAGACAGCGCCTCGTGGGCAGCAGCCAATCAGCAGCAACGAGAAATGAATAACACTCTCGGATTGGCTACTTTGAAACCTCCAGCCAATAGCGTTTATTTTATATTGATATTTTGCTGAATTTACGTTAGTATTTATATTACAAAATTAGTAAATTATATCATTATTAATAATTTAGCGTTAAAAAGCGTGAAAAAAAAAATATTGCCACGAAAAAAGCCATAAAAAATCGCGGAAGATATTTGCGATTCCGCGAATATGCGGGGGTTTCCACGAACAATTATTAGTTAGGTACTAAGGAAAATTCCGCGAATAACTGGGGCCGCGATTACACGGGGGTCGACTGTACTCTTTGTTCTTACTGAGTTGATATTTTATTTACAAGCTAAAAAATCAAGTTATCAGAATTATTTTCAATTAAAAATTTTTTTTAAGTCATGAAAATTTTACCTTTATTTGTTTATTTTTTTCATTTTAGCCAACTCCTGGTTATGAAAGCCGCCCAGACAGAATTCTTGTGTCAAAAAACCTTCGTGTACGATCAATCACATTTAATGGCAATGGATCTGCATATAAGCAGAAGTTTTATAAACATATTTTGTGGCACAGATTTTGGACTGTGGTAGAAAAAGCCAGACATTCCTTTAATGCAATTAGTGGTTACTCCTGTAGCCAGGACTGTGGCCCTAGAGGTTCATGCAGATGTGGCTTGTGTATTCATGAGAGTAACATGAACTGCAATCTACCCAAATGTGAAGAATGTAGCTCTCTTGTTTTCTACAGTTTACTTGTGACCTTAATTTTTGGTGTTGTGCTAATTGTTTTCACATTATTGATTTTTTTACAAGTTCTTGTGTCATCAGCAATATCACATCAAAACATTCCATTATGTCTGTGCAACTATGATTTGCTCTTCAAGAGAGTAGTTAGTCGAGGAAAGCTTCGAAGCCTACATAAGTACTGTCCTCTTATGCAGCTACCACCAGCAATAAGCCTGTTGTTGTGCGCATTTAGCATCGCACTTCTCTTACTTGCATTTTATACCACAAATTATCAACTTTTTAAAATAGTCTATAACATAATGCAAGAGGAGTTTTATCCTTCAGATCATCTTTTAATGATAGCAGAGACAATAGTATAGATTTTCATACTCATCACTATCTAATTCAAATGAGTATATATACACGTTTCCATTTTGTTAAACACACACACACACACAAACAAAAATCGGTCAAGAAGAAAAAGAATGTAGGTATAACCTCTGCAGTCTCAAGTGAGCACCTGCTTCTGTGCTAGTCACCAGTACTGGATTTTTGGATCCTGTTCAGTATATATCAGTTCCAATTACATAAGGAGCTACAATTAGATTTGGTAAACTAAACAAAAAATATCAAAAATAATTGTAGGTTGTAATTAAGTGAAGCTTAAATTTTATCATAAACAACAGAATTCTGCTCTTAAGGTGATGAAACAATAGTTATTAATAACTGTTTATTTTCTAATAAAAATTTCCAAAATTATCCTATCACACAATTTTCAATCTTTTTAAAATTTAAACTTGCTGCATTATGTTCTGACTGATACTACAGATGAACTACAATGCAAGTTAAATGGTGAAAGTTTTTTAAAAAAATTATTTACTAATTACCAACCTGTTACTTTTCCTCGTAAACAATTATATACCTAGATCCCCTGGATAGCTTAAGCATGTGATGGCAATGGATACTTTTATGACTGAAAGATAAAAAAATAGGCAGGATCAGGATTAATGCAACACATTGATATGGTATTGTAGTAAATTGTGGTCAAAATTCCATTAGTTAAAAGTTATTTAAAAGTGATCTATCATCTGAATAAAAAAGAATGGGGGATTGTCTTATGGTGCACTAATCATGAATACCTTGAGCCATCAGATGGAACAGGTTGAGAAGCACTTTACACTGCACCAAGTAATGGTAAGTTTATTTTAAATTTCAGACAGTGAAGGGGAAATGAGAAATGCCTCACCATTTTATTTGGCTATCTGAACAATCTCAGCAAGTGCAGGATAAGCTTTTGAACATGCCATGTAATATGAAAAGCTTGAGATCTTTATAAACAATTCTGAAATTTTCCATCTACTAGATGGAGAAGCATTATTGTTCAGGTTATCTTTGTAATGAAATACTGTTTCAGGTGGAAGTGTTCTACCAACAGAATGCAGATACAAACCCAGGCTAAGGTACCACACTCCCTTGCTCTGTTTTGTCCTACTTGTCTGTTACCTTTTTTTACTACTATTTTTGATATAGCATCCACTTTTGTCTAAGATGAAATTTAGTCAGCTTGTTGAACCACTACTCATGCCAGACTAGTAGCTTCTAGAGTTCAGAAATTCGTTTTGTTATGGTGTTACGAGGCTGCAGATCGGTTGTCTTCTAATATTCAATATAAGAAACAATCTTCTATTTTGATCAAACTGAAAAGCCAATCACTAAACTGCATGAGATTCAAGGTCAGGGAACACCACAGAACATATTATTATGTACCGAGGGCCAGGTTAGCTTCATCTCTTCTGAATGCCGGAACAAGTGGCAGGGGGAAAAATTTTACATAACATATATTTGATCGAACATAAGAAATGTCAAAGCATTTCTCAGCATTATTCTATTAATAAAGTATATATGTTATTTAGTCTATGTATTTTATTGCTATATTTATTATAGCACATACTCTGACATTCATCAACTGGGTAAGTAGCAAAGTCCAAAATGGTTATGGTGGATGAGAGTTATACTCTACAATGGATGTTTGATTAGCAGTCTTCTACTGTTACAAAGGCTGCACAGAGCAATTCTCTACTTGATGGCCATAAACTGCACTGTAAACTCCTGTCAGTTATCTTGTGCATACATGGTATGCCACTAAAGCATATGGGTGTGGGCAAGAGTGTAGATGGTATAACACAAGCCATCACCACTATAAACAATTTGTGTGGGTTCTGCTATTAGAAGAAAGTCCTACAGTGACGGGTGAGTATTGGTGCTGATGTAGTAAGGTGCAGGACATGTCACTTGATTCTGAGCATGGAAGCAGCCTTGGTTAAGACCACAATGGAAGGGGCTAGAAAAGATTTCCCTGAAATTTTCTGTTTTCATCAAAACCTAGACTACCAAGGAGAGAAAGAGACACAATGGCAGATCTATTGGTTACAGTGTCTCAATTTACACGTGAAACTACCGTGGAAGAAACTTTCACTCATGAATTAGTCTTAGCTTCAATTGCATGGACAACAACAGCAGCATCTTTGATGATGAAAGGCAACTAATGAAAATTTATACAGAAAAATAAGTCTCTTGTTTAAAAAAGTTTAGTACTAAACTTTGGTATCAATGTTTAATTTCTGTAAGCAAGACTTGCTTTGACTATTAACGAAACTTCAAATTATGTATATTTACAAGCATGTATTATTTATCTTGACACATATTGAAAATTTTAGTATGTCAAAAACTTTATAGAGAGTTGAAAAATAAGGTTCACCTCAATTGAAAAATAGAACTTCTTTTCATAACTTTACCGGATGTAACTAGCTTGTTTTCAGGTAGCATTATTTAGTTAATCATGATGGGAAATATGCACATTTGATTAATTAACAGTAGAGCATTCAGATACGAATTATATATTTTATAGGAATGAATGTTGATTAACTATTATAAGTTTACATCTCAACAGTTGACAAAAG
The DNA here is from genome assembly GCA_018389105.1 of Nautilus pompilius. Taxonomy (NCBI): domain Eukaryota; kingdom Metazoa; phylum Mollusca; class Cephalopoda; order Nautilida; family Nautilidae; genus Nautilus; species Nautilus pompilius. The sequence continues at coordinate 192,035 of JACATO010000603.1, read as the reverse complement.
CATATCATCATCAAAGTTTACCAGAACAGAAATAATTTACCAAATATTAGCAACTTTACTTAGGGTCATTAATTTAAGCAGGTAAATGTTTTTGGTGGTTTCATAAGGTTAATTTGTAATCTGCATAACTTGGAATTCAAAAAATGTGAAAAAGGTTGGTTACAGGAATATATCTGCTAAAATATTTTGAATTGTCCAAAATCAAGAGCTATTTAAATTAAACAAAACCTCCAATAAAATAAATGGAAACAACTGCCAACAGCAATGTAACTTTTTCTAATATGGTCCTTCATCAGCTAATCAGTACTGAATCTTTAGAATGGAATTTAACTACTTTTCAATTTAAAGCAGATTTTAGATTATAACAATGCTGAGGCATACCAAAAGCCAAATTATTCTCAATGATGGTGAAAGGAACCTACCTACCCAATGTTAAATCAAAATCTATTTTGGATTCTAAGATCTTTCTCAGGTTGATGAGAATGATGTTTGCACTGGGGATACCCAAGTTTATTAGCTACACTGTCTCACATAAGCGTGCCTACTATAACACTTTGTAAAGCTAAATTCTAGGTTTTGTACTCATTTTGGTAATCTGCTATACACCATATTTTTATGACTGTGCTAGGGTTTATCTGAAGTATAAACATAGCCAAAAATATATGCAGTCTGGTCCATCTCAACTATTCTAGGAATATGGTGAGTGAATACAGCAGAGCCAGTTATTTATGATTGCTGTAATAGTCACTAACCAAAATCACTTTATGCCACCAAATATGCTATAATGGAAAGGTTGGTGGGTGTTTTAATGAATATATATGCAAGTAGAACTACTATTGATGCAATAACTTTCACAGGAAAATAAAAGATTTTGGAAAAAAAGGGTCATTTTGTATATTTTTAAAATGAATTTTGTATTGTACTTGCATCTTTCTACACAAAAACATTTTAAGTTTTACATAGTATAAACTTAAAAATATATATATATATATACCATTTTGCAATTAAATTGATTTAAATTATGCAACAAAATAATGATAAAACAATGATATTACCAAATTTACTTGTTTTGTATGAAGACTCTTCTACATCTAAATAAAGCGTTATCTTGCTATATTTAAGGTCATCATTAGATTTTCTCAGCAAGTTTTCAACAGGGAAAATAACAATTCATGTCATGTGGACAGGTTGAGAGATCTAGCCAACTATTGATCACTAGCATAATGAACATGTACTATCCCTAGAAACAAAATAAAAAAAAAATTACACTTGTTCTTAAATCAAATCTGCATTCTAAGATAAAACCTTAACTAAAAATTTTAGTATTTTCAGACTTTCCAAATGTTAAAACCCTGGTGAAAGGACAACTATGAAGATAAAACAATTGCAATTTTCTTGGAAAAAAACCAGGAAGAATTGAGTTATTTTATATGCCACATATATGGTTTCCTTAGATCAAGAATATTTTTCTTAATTTAGAAAAAGGCAAAGCAACTATCTCCTTTTCTAACAGACAAGGCATTCAAACCTCCCTTTAAGGCAACAATAACCCCTCCAGTGTACGTTCATTACTACTTGTATTTACACGCATAAAGTTTTATGACAAAGTACATTATTTTTGTTTTTAATGTCACGATGAAAGAAAAATCAAGAAATCTAGCCTCAATGGAAAATGTAATTACAATAAGTGAATTTATTCAATGTTTTCTCACTACTTCATACCCTGGATAGTCATAGAAACTAAATTTTTTCACAGACAAGTTTAGAAGAAAATGAATTCTCTCCATAGATTTAACACATCAAAATTTTCTTCATATTTTGAGAAATACTAATTGTTACAAAAAATATTTAATCTTGTTAGTAATGGTATAGTAGTTCACTATATCATAATTTTTTTATTTTATATGAATAAATTCACACTATAAAAATATGCTGGACACAAACACAAAAACACCTTTAATAACTTGTTCACAAAAACAAAAATTTATTTTCAAATAGCATGACATTTGATTTTGCAAAGCTAATTTCTCTTTTAGGTTATGCCAATATGGAATTCAAAAGCATATGCATAATAACTTAACATTTATTTACATTGCTGCCTAAAACCATTGATCTATTCCTCAAAATTTCCTCCCAGTAACATAAAAGGGGTAGTACAGAAATGACTTTGTATATAAACTTGCACTTTTTACTTGCGTGCAGCTTTCGTTTTAGATATACATCACTATTATGTATGGTTCAAAAGTAGCTGATACATTTTAAAAACAAGTATCAAGTATAATACAGGGTGGTGCAAAAGTTATGCCCCATAAGAATTTTGAATAATAAGACAAAATTTTTTTTTTTTTTAAAATTAAAACAAATATTCAAATCGTTGGCCATTAACATAGAACCATGCTGATTTTGTAACACTTAAGAGCTTATATTATCCAATTTCTTAATATTCCTGGCTGTTCAGATGATCCAATACAACTGCTGCTGTTTTTCAGTTGAACTTTTTGACCTGCCCTTACGCAGATGGTCATGGATGCTTCCAGTTTCTTTGAATCAATTAATTCTCCTTTCCATAGTTCTCTGATCAATTGGAGGCCTCTCTGGATGTTCTTCATTAAATTTTGCAACTGATCGATTTGAAGCACCTTGCCTTCCATACATGAAAGTTAAGCTCAGGCGTTAGTTTTGCAGCCATCACTTACCTGGAAAGAAAAAAATTCTCTATGGGAGCAACTTTTGCATCACCCTTTGTATACCCTCTCTGTTGGGGAAATATATTAAACTACATTTCTTTAGAATTTTTCACAGATTGGGTAGAGCTGACAAAGCAATGAAATACTGTATTAATTACTAATTAAAATGATAATTTTCAAAATCAAACAAAAACACTGTAAATATACTTGACTAGCAGCATTTCGTAACAAGTGCATTTAGATAATTCTGTATTATATAATTTTCAGTTTAAAAATACATTATTTTCTGGTCTCCAAATTGTAACACAATTTTTTTTTTTTTAATGAGGAAAAATTTTTTCAAATGATTTATTTTCTCTCAGTTTACATTATTTAAATTTTTCATCAATGAAATAATTTTAGAATATATGATTCTAATACTATACTAATGGAAAGACCCACTCCAACTGGTAATTGTATGCTTTTATGTTATCTGGCTTCTATGCACATTTCAAACATTTCCCCAATGCATTTCTAATTCATTTTTTGTCCAAGCAAAAGCCAACAGAATGTGTGATTGGACACGCACCACAATCCTCTGCTACCATTGTAGCCCTGCACTTGATTATTGCATAGAAAGGGAAATCCCTAATCTAGCAGCTCAGGTCGTTTATTATATCATAAATGACAATATTTTTTCAAAATTGTGCTTATACAGCAATAGCTTTAAAAAAATGTGCTATATTACTAAAGACAAGTAAAGCAGACTTCGGGTGGATTGGAAGAAGCAAATGAATCCAAAATTCATGAAAACTCAGTTTAAAAGATAAATTGTTTTCTTTTTTTAAAAGATACTATTCATTTTAATTGTTCTCCCCAGTGTGATCTAAGATTGCACAACACCAGACAATAAATCGCCTTCCAATAACTGTTCACTCTTTGAAAAACAAGAAGCTTTCTCAGTCCACTTTCATATCTATTTGCACGTAACAGTTCTTTCCAAGATTACAGGTAAAAATACTGAACTTTTAAAAGTAATGTTAGGATAAATAAATGTATACAAAAATAGATGCACTAAGCATCATTATAAAGAATATAACTGGTCATCAGTCACCACTGCAAAGAAGTGTGTTTACTTTCTTAAATAAAATAACTCAACCAATTTCCCCACCCCTCCTAACTACTAATAAGGCTTCGTTTTAGAGCATTTTGCTTCTGAGTGATAGGCCTCAACTGTAGGGTGCAATAAGACAACAAAGGCTCATGGAGATATTGTTATAAAACATCAGTCTCTCTGACCACAATACCTAACAGCCTTTGAACAACCCTAGGCCTCACACCTCAACACTAATTGTTTACAGCTGTGAAAATCCTGTACATTTTTCATGAAAGTTCTGGCTAAATATTGATTTATAAAACAATATAAAAATTGTATACTAGAAAGATTCAAATGAAACCTGACCCAATTCAGCAATGGTATTTTAGCCATGTTTCATTCGAACATCTCCAGTATAATGTCCGTAAAGTTACTTACAGTCTTACCATTTCGATCATCCCATGAACCAGCCTGGAATAACTGTCTGGGCAGGAAATCGTCATGGAATTGTGGGTCCACAGTTCTTCGACGGAACTGTTACAGGAGAAAGTATGGACAAACTGAGAAATGTCATCTACCGGCATTGAAACAACGACCAGTAACTGTAAGACTGTATAGTAACTTTACGGACACCCTGTATATATATATATATATCTCCTCCCAGAACAAAAAGATATTGGGAGAGGGAGGTTTATCACTTAAAAAGAAATGCTTTGCAAACACAAAGAAAAAAAAATCTGCTAGTATTTTAAAATTAAAGAAAGAAATACTTGTCAAAACAATTTGCACACAGTCAATATATAACATTTGATTTGTTATATCATTATAAAATGGCAGAGAAATCACTCACTATTACCAAGTGGTATCACTTAAATTTTTAAAAATAATATATGCCACAAAATTAGCACACTATAGCTTCCATTTAATGAAATTAGAAAATCATTTTTGATCTCAATTTTTTCTTGATAAATTTTATTATATCCAACACATATTGTGTGTAAATATAAATCGCATTATTTTTTGTTTCCATATCTCAAAAGTAGGCTTTTATTTTAAAATATCAGTTTTATCTAAAGCAGGGGCAATCACTAAACCACAATAATAATGTACTCTAAAACATTTAGGTGGCATGAAAAGTTATACTTCCCGTAGAAACAACTTGGTTTTGCCTACCTCCTTGCCAATATTTCTTCTTACTCTTATTTACCAGCCAGGTGCAGGGTTTCCTTCTACATGGCACAGGGTTGGCGATCCTTCCTAGCAGATAACCTTATAAACATGGCACTACGTTCCTTCACCAGGGTTGTCTACCTTGTGTCAGTGTGCCCAGGAAAAATTAATGTCACTTAAAAATTATTTATTGTAAATAGCAAAGTTCTACTGGTCTGCTACAGGAAAGTTGAGATGTTCTAAAATTCATTAACCTATGAAGTACATTCATTTTTAAATGTTCTGATCCAACAAACACGAAAATTAAAAGTTTGGTATTCATGAATTACCAATGAGAAGTAATAATACTTTAGAAAACATTCTTTTTTAAATAAAAACTTTATAATTTGTTGGCATACACCTATGTTGACAAGGCAGGAAATTCTGGTGGTGGTGGTGCATCTGGTTGTCCTCAAATAAACTTTGTTAATTGTGTGCCATGAGAGGCCTGGAACTTCTGATTTTAGCAAGAAAATCTTTGGTAAAGCTCTCAAAATTTAAAGAACAGCAAGAATCATGCCAGGCAGGTCTGCCAAACCAAACCACTCTCTCAGAGAGCAACCTCAGACCCTCAATTTTATCATGCCACCAGTCCAATTAAACAGTTTATCCACTGGCCCTTTTGTAGAACAGAATATATGCATTTTCTCGTAGCTGCTCAGTTGTCAATTCATACTGCATGTTCACCTTTGAAACACAAGCATCATCAAATTTATACCATAGTCCATCATTATCCAGACAGTAAGAGATGTAGTGCCCAAAGCTGGTACCTTGAGCATCCAAGTGAACAGCAACTGCATACAAATTGTATTTGTAACTCTCATTAACTGCAGTCATATCTGTCCGATTTGTGATTGTATCATAAACTATATTCTTTAAATCCAAGTTTTTCAGAGTGACATTAACTGGGGCCTTAATCTTTTTTATTAACTTTGTTTTGGGACTGAATTTGTAACGCAGTAACTGAATCACAATACAATCAGGAAGTTGACGCAATAAGTACATTCGCTGAGTATCCTGTGCACGCCATTTTTCAAAATCATCCAGACCCGATGTTCTCCCAACCACAGGAGTTGATGTTCGAATACCAATATTTGAAAGAGAATAGTCAAAATTATCCCCATTTATAGGTGATATGCCACTGGTAGCACGAAATGGTGACTGGATGCAGTTAGCACCAGAAATATGCTTCATGTAAGATCCTGAGGGAGAGGAAGCAGAAGTCACCATGTTTTTATAAGAAAAAAAATTCTGTCTAGTATCATGTTCAGCACTACAAAAGGCAGTAAAACAATCTTCCAAAAATACAAAATCAGAAGAATCTCTGGGTTTAGCAATTGGAACTGGAAGTACAGAAAATGTTTGTGTCTGTGCAGACAGCTGATTGTGAGTTAGACCGTGTGTTACTTCAAGTAACTGTCCTGTGAACAAGTCATCTACGATGGAATCATTTTCCTGTTTATAGATCAGCCATTCCAGATCAGATAGTCGTTGTAAAAGTTCTACGTAAGATTCCTTTTCTAAACCATTGGCTTTTTTAATCTAAAAAAAAAAGAAAACTCAGTTAATAAGTAACAAAATCATATTTATAACAAATGGAAGAGTTACCAAGAAAACCATTTTTTCATGATTGAAAAAAAAAACAACTCTACAGATATCATTGCTAAAAAAAAAAACATTTTATTACAATTTTAGTTTGGAATCGATAATATATTTTAGATCAATTTTCAGATTTGTTAATAAATGTAATATTCTAATAAATAAAAATGAAAATGAAAATGAAAATATTTGAAATAAGATTTGTTGCATTCTAAGATATTCTCTCTGCTTGAATACTCTTCTTTCTCTAAATGCAGTAACATCTTTAAATAAGTTTTCATCAAATCTCAAGTTTATTGTCACTACCTTGGTTAGCATATCGCTTTACCATAAAATGTTGAATTGCCATCATAGGGTAATAGTGCATCACAACCACAATTTGTCGGTGAAAGTCAGAACTTCACAAGGGAAAATTGTTGTTTTAGTTAATTTTTATTAAGAATTTCACATACGAGAAATTTTTTCAGTAAAAGTGGGGAAATTTTTTATTGATCTATTTCTAAGCAAAATTACTAAAAAAAAAAAAAAAAAACGTACTTGTGTACATGTCTTAGTAATTTAAAAATGAAATTAAACTCTTCATGATATCCTTAACTCTAATGCATACTGATCTAAAAGCTGAAGGAAGACGTTTATATGAAATGTTTAATTTCTTTCACAAATATCACATCGATTTTTCGACATAGCATTACCAAGAGGGGGATTAGAAACTACACAAATAGATCAACTTCAAAGTATTCATAAATATATACTATTGCTTTAATTTATCTGCTAAACACTCTATCATCTCAAACTCTTTACTGTAGGCTGAAAAGTAGCATACAATTCATTAAGAAAACATACCTCATCCTTGCAGGTGACAATCAGCTGTTGAATTCTATCAGTATTCATATCACCATAAATGGATTTCAAAGATGATAATTTTGAAGTTGAAAATCTTTTTTTCCATTTAAAGGGATTTGATGTTTCTGACAATATAAAAAATATCACATTACTTTGAATGATCCATAGATCTGTAATAGTATTTCAGTTTTTGAACATCAATTAAAAAAAAAAATTACCAGCCCACATACTTGTTGTTTCATTCACAGTACAATGTAATATCCAAACCAGTCCACCTTACACTTTTATGATTAATACAAGAACAATGTTTTCATTTAATTACTAGCACTAAATGTGAAAGACATGTATTAACACAGATTTGTCTAAGACATTTTTCACAAATTTCCTACAAATCTGCATTAAAGAAACAAAAAGATTTCATTAAAGAGTTTAAATCATGCTCTAACCATGACTTTTTTATCGTAAAAAAGGATAACTAATGCACGCAAACAATATTATAGTTACTAAAGCAGAATGTAGCCATCTCTGGAATTTATTTAATACTTTAAAAGCTGTCACTTGAAACTTTGAAGATTAATGAAGTTTGTCTCACCTTTAATACAATGTAATAAAAGGGTATGCTATATTCAAAGCATAAATCATGACAGTAACATTGACTTAATGGCTACTTTTCATAACTCTGATCAATAACATAAGAGTTATCTTCACAGTGGTTCAGTCAAAGTGACAGGGGGGATAGCAATGAATCCATGCTTTTAAAGATGAAACAACTAAACACTCCATTGAAATCTGTGATGTGAAGCTAAAACCTTGCCAGACCACATACTCCTCAAGACTAGATGAAAAACTGCCACTAATGTTTCCAAGAATTTATCAAAGGAACTTTATAATTATTTAGTTTTAAGTAAATATTGGTGTTCAATGAGAAGTCACATAACACTCGACTTAATTTTAATATGATATTTGAACACCAAATGTTAAAGTTAATCCAGTAAACAATATTTTCTCATATCTTTACAGAGTTTATAATGCATGCACTTGTTGACCTTTGAAAGAAAGTAAGTAAACTTGCAAATACATGCAAAACATTAATGAATCAAACCATGGTAAGAAATTAGACCTCAAACATACTTCCAAAAATTTGTAATATAGATTACAATGACTACTTGAGAATTTTGAAATTTCAAGACTGAATAAAAGGCAAATATCTCAAGCTGCTTGGCTTTGCAGTTGACGAAGAGATAATCATCATCATCTATGGAAGCAGGCCATAGGCATCACCTTCTAATTTGGATTAGTGGTAAAAAAAAAACAGCAGTCCAGAAAAGTGAATTCATGAATATATCAGCTCTTATGACTTCCACCTCCATATTTACATGCTCAAAGTTGGAATTTGAAATGTCACGCTTTTTGCTTCCCTCAATAATCAAATAAGGAAAAATTGAAGCAGTATTTGGAAGTATTTATGAATCATGCACAGTAATTAGTCATTAAGAGCCATTTAGGAATCTATATCATTTGGAAAGGAAATAAAACATGTAAGATAAGTAATACTGATTTTGAATCTAATGGAACTTCATCCTCAAAACAATGGTCATTTTTAATACCAGTAAAAATACAAGTTACACAGTAAAAGCAGGTAACATTAGTGTCCAATGTTAAAAACACCAGAAACTATTTTCCTTCAGGCAGCCCCCCCCCACGGCTTTCCTTTCAGGGTTTTTCCTGAATGCCAACTAATCATGGTGTAGTCCTGATGGTTCTTACTCCTTCGATAATCCAAGGGTTGACATCTGAGTTTGTGACTTTTACTAGGTTTAGGGTATCATCTACATTGTTAGCCCTATCACGGATTAGAGGAAATAAAGTTCTCTACACAGTTGTAGCAGACAAAATTTCATTTTAACTGTTTGCATGCCTACTATTTCCAGGTACAGGGCTGGCTTTAAATAGCCAATAGAAAATGATTTGATTTTGTTGCATGGATGAAAAAAAAGAGAAAAATGTGAAGATTGAAATAATTTGATTTGATGAAGCATTGTGGAAGATATTATTCGAAATTTACAAATTTTTACAAGTATACTATTGTACCAGCGATATTCATTCACAGTGTACAATATGGACTAAAATTTTATGAGCTTGAACAGTTTTATACCACAAAGTTTACTCAATAAGCAAAACTAGTAGAAAAGATTGATAAAGCATCTGAAAGAGACTGGTACATAAGGCAAGCAATAGTAGAACAAAACACTAAAGACCCTCATCTTTTCTTATTGCGTATGATACAGGAACAAAAACTGAGCTAATATGTAAATAGCATTCCTTTATAATATATATATATGTGTGTGTGTGTGTGTGTGTGCGTTCGCGCGTTCTAATACAGATTGTAAATATTATTTAATTATGAAAATGTTTATTTAAAGTAATCTGACTGATTTTAAGCTAGCATCCCAATATAAAAAGTGAAGATTAATAAGTTAGAGAACAAACAAAATCCTGGATTAAAAAAAACATTATTTGAAAAGAGTGAATGCTTTTCCTGAAATGTCACTTTTAAATATACACAACTACACTGTTCCACTGCTTGCATGGGGGGGGGGGGTGTATTCCTGGAAAAATGCAAGTACAGTGAATCCATACAAAGCAAACCTAATAGTATACAGAAAAGACAGATGTATTTCTGACACTTCCCAAGTCTTAGTTTTTTTCACTTCCATCATGGAAAGAAAGTGTATTCATTAATTTTGTAAAGACAAGTACATATGGAGATGAGATGGTGTTGGATAAGGGTGGTGTTAGCTGGAGGGAGTCACATCACTGGCAGTGTCACATCAAGCAGAGATAGCTCTGCATGGATCAGGTATCATCAATTGGCTAACAGAGTTTCTGAGCGGCTTGGTGTGCTAACTATTGTGGAAGCGACCTGGAGATATTAGTGTAAGGTAGATTGCATTGACCTATGCTGCTTCTCCTTGTAGCTAGCAAAAAAGTTAAATCCCTCCTGCCTGCACCAGCTTGTTATCTAATGAGATTAAGCCAGCCAGACCCTTCGTGGTAATATCATGCACTTCCTTATTGACCTCATCTTCCTCCTCTACCTATCCTTCAAGTCATCACCTCCAAATCCACACAGACAATTCCACCTGATCAAACCTAATGGGCATGTTGATTTGATTAACCTTTCTAAGGCTTAGTGCTAACATAGTATTGGTTTACATTTAAAATCACTTGCAGTGTTGCCACAAAACAAGAGTATCAAACTATCATTGCCATGAAGCCTGATGCAGATTTCTTTCCTTGAAAGTGTGTTAATTTAGGCATGTGCTTTCAAAATAAGCCAGTTTCATCAGAATTAAATATTTTAATACTTGCTCTGGCAAGTAGTCCACAGCTTCTATATAAGCCTTCAACTTGTTTAAGAACATAGCAGCTTTTCTAACATTGTTGTTGTTGAAGATCTTGGCAGTTGCTAAACCTGTGAAACCACTTTTACTTGCTCATCACTTGACATGGTACTTTCTTTTTGATCTAAGCTCTGATGAAGCTTTAGAGCTTTTGCAAAGATCACAGATGAGCTTAAAGCTATCTGTTTCTGATTTTGATCTTGTATCCAGGTCACCAACATTTTTTTACATTTTCTCAATCAAAGGATGTCTCACTCCTGATTACTGAGCTTGACTGAGCAACAATTAAAATTTTTTTTTTGCATTCTTAATTTTGTGTATGCTAGATTTGTTCACATTTACACAAACATCCAAGGGATGCAGCAGACTCAAATCTCAAGCTATTTGATAATTTCAAGTTTCATTAACAATGTCAACACTACCTTTGGTTTCTTCATGGGCGATGCTATGATGAAAGAATACAATCCAGGTGTGTAAAAGCACAATAAATCTGTGCAATTCACAAGATGATGTATAGTTGGTGTGGGTTATGAGTTGGAGCAGTGCACTTCACCTCTCCTGGTCTGCCATCACTTTGCTCACTCACTCAACTTTGCAGGTACTTATTGTGCATGAGTGAAACTCTGCATTCTGGACTTGTGCAAAGCAAGGGAAAGATGTACTAGCATTAAACTTTAGAACTTCCAAATAATTTAAATATGGCCTTGACTGAATAACAAACATGAGTAAAGTATAGAATTTGTGTATGAATGTTAAAAAAAAAAAACTAAAATTTTATTGGAAAATGCATAAATTAAAGTAATTGTACCTGCCTTAAATGTTTTTTACTGAGTTAATAGAAACATACAATATGATAAAAAAACAAACCAATTTGAAAAATAAGACGGAAGAAAATCATAAACCAAAACAAATCTAATGAAGATATCCACACAAACAAAATGTACATAAGAATTGTAACATAAAATATTAAATTTAAAGTTTTTCTATTTATACATCTGATTGTTCACAGTAATTTTTATTATGCTATATCCAGCTACTTACCTTTATCTATATTTTTATAATTTAAAATTTCATGACAAGTTGTAAGCAACCACATAAGAAATTCTGAAGCATCTTGTTGGGACTGTTGATCTTTTGAGCCACTTATCAAATGATAATTCAACACTGAAACTGCATGTTGTAGCTGCTTTGTTTCTAATACAGATTTCTTTACAGCATTTGGTTCACTTGTACAGTTGGTCATAATTTTGATAAACTGGGATATAAAATTAAATTCTGACAGACTGCAGTGAATCTGATCAACTTTTACACTGGCCAACCTTTCAACCAAATCTGGTGTTCTTGCAAGGCATTGGATAATACTATTCATGAAACATAAGTTCTGCCTGTCGTTCCTTAACCCTGGAGGATTTGGTGCCATGGAAGCCCCCCCCAAAACAGATGCCATAAGAGTATCTTTAATAGGTACATTTGATGCATAATATTGAAGAGTATCTCTTACATCCTCATTTGATCGTAACGGTCGTCTTGTTAACACATTTGTTGACCAGAGAGGTACCCGTGGAGATTTAGTAATGGTTCTTTCAACTGAATTTTTAACATTAACAAAATTTTGATGAGCACTATTATGGCAAACTACAGATTGAAGAGGTTGCGATGAAACAGTACAATCCTCAAAAAAGGTAGGATGGATTCTTGACATATTTTTCCATTCATTTCTTCTATCCATCAGTCTGCAAGTTTGGGTAACATGATGATCCTGTGTACTACATGATGCAGCAGCATATGTTAATGGTTGGGAACCATTTGTTAATCGCTCCAGACTTTCTTTGTGTTGCAAATATTCATCCAATCTTAATTTCAGGAAATTCCACCAATAATAGAAATCAATTCGACCTGAACACAAGGCATTGAAAAAGGTTACAGTAGTTAAAATCCACAAAGTATAAGGAGAATGATCCAGTATCCAAATGATCAAGGATACAAATAGTAGTGCAGAAGATTCATATAACCAAATAGTTCTCTTCTTTTCCAGATTCCTAAAAAAAGAAAAACAAAGATTCATAAAAAACTACATTAAAAATTTAAATATCAAAGAAACTAAGAACTCAATTGTTTCATTTCCAATGATGATGATGATATACAGGAAGACCCTTACGTAAGTCAGAATTGCCAAGCATACATGTGTAAATAAACAGTATGCGTATTACAAAAATCCATGCTTTTGCATTTGAACGATAATGAACGAGAAGCATTGCCTTACTGATCTCTTTGAACGCCCATGGGTTCTCGGAATGGTAAACAAGCAATGGTTTAAGCCTAAAGTCATCAGTCGCATTTGCCCCAAATATAAGTGTTAATCTATCCTTTGCTGCTTTGAACCCTGGCATTTTCTCTTCCACTGAAATGTATGTGCGGTTAGGCCTTTTTCACCAAAATTAACCCCATTTCATCAACATTGAACACTTGTTGCACCATATGAGGTCTGTCGAAAAAGCATCCGATCTAAGGCTGGGAAAAAAAAAATTAAGTACTTGGTAGAGTTCAATTGCTAATCCCCTTCAAAGTAGGCACCTTGTGCCTCCACACACTTAGCCCAGCAATCCTTCTTCTGGAATGGCTCTCAGCTTCACCGTCACATTCTGCATGATGTCCTCTTGGCTCTCAAAGTGGGAGCCTTTCAGTGGCATTTTCATTTTTGGGAACCAGAAGTCAGAAAGGAGCCGTTCTGGAGAATAGGGAGCCTGTCGAATGAGCCGGGGCGTTGTCATGATGCAGCTGCCAGTTTTGTGAGGCCCACAGATCCGGTCTCTTGTGCCAAACTGCATCACGAAGATGTCGGAGGACTTCCGGATAGTACTCCTTTGTAACTGTTTGTTCTTCTGGTGCGTATTCGTGATGCACAACGCCTCGGTAGTCGAAGAAAACAGTCAGCATCACCTTGATTTTGCTCCAGACCTGATGTTGGCTGCTTCCACTGTGATGACTGAGCTTTGGTTTCTTGGTCGTACCCATACACCCATGTCTCATCTCCAGTTATCACGGTATTCTGGAACTCAGGATCCCTGTTGGCAGTGCACAACTTCAAGACAAAGTTGTTGTTGTTCCTGAGAAAGCAGCTTGGGCACAAATTTCGCTGCCACTCTGCGCAAGCCCAAATCCTCCTTTAAAATTGCATGTGCAGAATCTTTACTGATCCCAACATCATCACCAATTACCCGCACTGTCAAACGACGATCCTCCATTATCAAGGACCGCACTTTCTCAATAACAACTGCATTGCGGCTTGTTGATGGCCATCTTTGAACCTGTTGTATCGTTCTTTTATTCGGGTAACACCCATGGCATTGTCACCAAAAGCCTGTTGAATTTTGTGAATTGTTTCCGCTTGGGTATCTCCAAGCTTTTGGCAAAACTTGATGCAAGATCGTTGCTCCACAGGTTCCATAATCACAGGCGAAATGAAAATGCGACGAGTAAGTAGTACAGCACCTCACATGCTGGCTGCCTGATAGCAACTGACGCATCCAACAAGCCCGCCAAAAACCATGCATGCAGCTCCACTATGCACACTTTTGACTCCCTAACGTCATTACTCCCCACGTGAAAAAATAAAGTTGGATACTTTTTCGACACACCTCGTATAACTACCTATTTCAATTCTTATACTTTCCAGATGCATTAACATTGCCACTAGCAGCCTCACCACTCACTTTAACGTTATGAAAACCAGCATGATTTTTAAATCTATAAAACCAACCAATTGCTAGCCACAAAACGTTTCAGAGTATTTGCATGCTTTTCACTAATGTCTGTGTAAAGGCTTCGTGTTTTTCCTGATTCACATAAAGGCTTAATGGAACGTGCCTTTGTATCTAGTCTTCCATCCACATCGTAAGCAATTTTTCCATTTCATAGATAGCACCAGCATGCTGTTTTGTTATTATTGTAGACTTTAGAGGTGCAGATCCTTTCACATGTTCTTTAATGCGGAGAGCATCTTTAACTATAGTATTCACTGTAAACCTAGTTCATGTGCAATGGCCGATAAAGATTGTCCACCTTCATATTTCTTTATCACCTTTATCTTCATTTCTAAGTCTATTTTAGTGCATTTACGGGTGGGCTCAGCACTTTTACCACCACTTTGCCTTTTCCCAGTCATTAGGGCAAATAAATCATTAGAAAATGAAAATTTTTAAAGAAAAACTACGAGTGATGCATGAGATGCTTTATGCATAGTGCCTAACGAGAGAGTGTATGCTGCATGAGAGAGAGAGAGAGAGAGAGGAGAGAGAGAGATCATGTAATAGCATCATAGAAAGTCTGTGTAAGTTGAGGAAACGACTGCATAGCAACAGCAGCAGCAGCTCAATGCGATAACAACCTTCAAGTGGTGTTGGGCGAACCATCCTTCGAGGTGACGAAGTGTTCTCAGTCACAATCCAGTCCAGGATTTTTCCATCAACCTGGGACGTCAAGGCCCAACGTTTCAGGCAACCAACAATTAGGGCCGTCTTCCACAACCTGGGGGCCCTGGCCCATGCCCTTCGGATCCTGCTGAGGGCTGATGATGTAGAAGCGAACCCAGGACGAGGCCATTCTGCAACGTCTGTGGGTCACCAACCTCCGAGAAAGGAATCACATGCACCGCATGTGGCTCCAAGTCCCACCAAAAATGCAGCCAACTGTTGAGGTCCGAAACAGAGAAGCAAAAAAACTCCTCCTATATATGTCCGATCTGCCGACTGCGAAATGAAGAAGACACAACAGTATGTACGAGATGCCAGGTCATCAGGAGAAACCACAACAGCGATTTGTAGTAGCTGCCTTACCCAAGCAAAAAGAGTGACGAGACCACTCCTCACCACCCAGAACTACCCGATGCGACCTGCACCGAATGTTGCGGTCAGGTTCGGAGGGGAGCAAGAAGACCTGTCTGCACCACCTGCAAGAGCAACTTCCACTTCAGTTGCGTCACGGTCACACGGCTACAGGCACAAGTGCAGGCGAGAATGGATGGCTGGCAATGCAAAGAATGTAAAAGTGGGAGAGCTGCGGAGATAACCACGTCGTCGACGCTGCCTAAACTAGATGCCTCTTCAAGTGGTGCAGTCCAACCACAGATCTGCATCCTGTAATGGAACATGAATAGGATCTACAGGATACTGCTGCTACTGGAAGACCTAATGGAGGCTAACAAAATTGACCTGGCAGGTATCCAGGAAACGAAGCTAATTCCCAGATATAGAACACCAGACATGAAGAAGTACTCGGAGATAAGGCGAGACAGACCAGTTCAAGGGGAAGCTAGAGGCAGTGGCCTTATCATCTACGTTCGAAACACTCTCCCTTACAAAATTCTTCCAAACCCCTCCCCCCAATGGCAACGGCTTGGAGAGGATTGGAGTAGAAATACCAATACCACATCAAGATTCACTAAAAGTGAGTAATTGGTACCTGCCACCAGAAAACTTGCCCTACCTACAATGAATAGTGTATGAAGAGGCTGAACTCACACCAGACCTGAGTCCGAATGAAATCCTGTGTGCGGACCTCAATGTGCATGACCCAATCTGGGATGTTGTAGCCCACCCAAACAACAGAGGGCAACAGTTTGCTGAAGCAGTAATAGACGCAAATGGAGCCTTTCTAAATGATGGCAGCTCAACACGTCAGGACCCAGCAACTTGGAACTGCTTAGATCCAGATGTCACTATTGTACACGAATCGATGCTTGAGAAGTGCGCATGGGAGATGAAGGAGACGCTGTCATCCGACCACAAGCTGATTTTCATCACTATTCACCTGCCGGCAGAAATGCTCAAAGGTAAAAAGAGGCTAGTGTGGGACTGGAAAAAAGGCAACTTGGCTGCCTTCTCTGCAGAAGTCGAGTCCAACCTGCAACAACAAATCAGCAATCCCGATGGTAAACTGACTGACGAATATAAAAGATTGTGCGAACTCATCCTGGAGGTAGCACGAAAGCACATGGGGCATAAGGCTGTCGGAATGACCAGCGAATGCTGGAAAACAGGTGAAATTAATAGGGAGGCGGAGAAAAATGAGATCCACCACATTAAAGGCACCCAGTCAGAAGAGTTTCAGTAAAAAGACAAAAAAGTAAAACAACTAGTCAAAGAGAGAAAAACGGAAATCTGGCAACGAAAGATTCTTTCCTCAAAAGGCAGCCACAAGATGTGGAAGATTCTTCAGAGTGTCACAACAGCACCAAGAGATAATTCTGCCAGGATCATCTCTGAGAACAGCAGAAACTATGTCAGCAAGCGGCAGAAGGCCAACGCCTTCATCAAACAATACAAAGACATTAGCTCCCTAAAAATCAAAAAAACACGAAAGGGCATGAAGAAACAACTCAATAGCCTTCTGCAGAAAGGTGAACAAGCCGCAGACACCTGCCAAGGCTTCACAGCCAGTGAGGTCAGGGCAGACATCCACGGCATGGACCCATTGAAAGCAGCAGGCCCTGACAAGATCCACCCAAGATTCCTCCACATTTTGGCCTAATCACGATAGACAAGCTGATGACCATCTTCAACTGGTCTTGGTCTTCCTTTGATGTCCCACAAACCTGGAGAACTGCTGACATTCGTCCGGTACCGAAGGTGCAAAAGACCCTCAGCGCTCAGAAAGCTACAGACCCATCTCCCTGACGTCTGTAGTGGGCAAAACGATGGAGAGACTCGTGACAAACCAGCTTCGCTACCTCATGGAAACAGAAAACCCGCTATCACAAAATCAGGCAGGATTCTGACCAAGATGC
The DNA here is from genome assembly GCA_018389105.1 of Nautilus pompilius. Taxonomy (NCBI): domain Eukaryota; kingdom Metazoa; phylum Mollusca; class Cephalopoda; order Nautilida; family Nautilidae; genus Nautilus; species Nautilus pompilius. The sequence goes on along the minus strand of JACATO010000603.1, from coordinate 174,434 downwards.
AGCACAGAGGACCAACTCAACTCCTCCGCCTCTCCCAGTCGATCAGCGACGGATTTCAATGCACCCCCAATGCAGAGAACCGTATTGGCACTAATTGCTTACTCGATGGCCCATGACAGGGTTTGGCGAGACATGCTGCTGTTAAAGTTGACCCGCAAGGGAATACCAAAACACATGGTCCAGTGGATTCAAGCCTGGCTAGCGAGTCGGGTAAAATGGGTCACCTTCGAAGGAGAAACTAGCTGGAAGACCATCCTTAAACAAGGTGTCCCACAGGGATCAGTACTTTCACCGCTGCTGTTCCTGTACTATATAGATGACCTCTCGGAGCACCTTGGGGAATCTAAAGCCAGCATCTTCACGGACGACGTGACAGTCTGGCTCCAGGACAAAGATATCCTTGTTGCCGAATAAAAACTGCAGAAGACACTGACTGAAATCTCACATTGGAACGCCCAGTGGAAGATGTGTTGTCCGACCAAAAGTCGGAATGTTCCTTCTTCACTAACAACTCACATGAGGCAAAGTGGAGACCAAACCTTGGGCTAAATGGTCAATCAATTCATATAATGCCAACCCCAAATTTCTGGGGGTAACGTATGACTGGCAGGCAACTCACCTTTGCCACCCATGCAGCACTGGTCGGGACCAAAATGATAAGACAGGCAGGAGCCCTGAGACGCCTCGCCTCCACTGACTGGGGCTACAGAGACACCCTCCGCTCCACATACATCGCAACAGTCCACTCTCTGGTAGAGTACACAGCTTCCTCCTGGATGTCCTGGGCCTCAACCTCAATGATAGAGAAATTGGAGGCATGCCAGCATTATGCTGGAAGGGCAATAACGGGCTAAGTACGGACCATGCCGTCAGAAGCTATACTGGCTGAGGCCAACCTCCCATCCATTGGTATCCGTTCCACCCAGCTTAGCGCAATCGCCTTAGAGAAGTCCTTCCGAGTTGACGATACCAACCCCCACTACCAAACAGCTACCACGGCAATGCGGCAGCGAACAAAGAAATCGAGCTGGCTGGTCAATATTCGGAAGCGCCCAACTAGAACCATTCCCGCACCTCCTACCACCATGGCTCAACATCGGTTCCCCCAAGTTTGAAATTGACGGCTCCAAATCAGGAGACCCAAATGCAGATAAGAAAGAGGCATCACGACGGCTCGAAAAAGACTGGAATGCCTACAACACCACTATCAACACCAATGGATCAGCCACTAACGGTAACACAAAAAAGGCAGCGGCGTCATTGTCACTACTGGCCATCCAAGTGATCTAACGATCCACCAAACGTGCACCCACCCTGCAGGTACATGGTGCTCCTCCTTCCAAGCAGAGCAGAAGGCGGTGAAGAAAGCATTGCAGATACTCACTGACAACCCAGAGATTTGCAAGGCGCGCATTGTGTCGGACAGCAAGTCGGTCTTGCTCCGGTTAAGTAGTCTGCACCCTTGCAACTGACCAACAACGTTGATGAAAAGGAGATCCAGGAGATTCTCCACAGTCTCAATGAAAGGGCATGCCAGCTCACCTTCACCTGGTGCCAGTCCCACTGTGGGATAGTAGGCAACGAGATGGCTGACTCAAAGGCCAAGGAAGGAACTTCAGCAGAGCAGACAACGGCCTTGTGGTACTACAATTCAGCGAAGGCGGCGATTCGCAGAGCTACCCACAGTCGACCGTTCACCCATGCCAGAATCCGCCAATTCTACGGAGTTGAGAAAGTAAGCAGAAAGGAAGAAAAGGGCCTTAACAGATCGGATCGGGTCACCCTGGGCCAGCTGCGCAGTGGCCACCTTGAAATATTGGCTCCACAAGATCAACCAAGCGGTGGATACCATGTTGTAAATGTGGGATGGGGACGAGATAACAGAACATGTGATGCGGGAGTGCCCACGCATCCACTGCCTCCCAATGGAAGACCCCTGTTCGACGTAATTGCAAGAGACCCCAAGCTAGCACTCGCAACTTGGAAAAAGTGGAAGACCTACAGTGACCTCCCGGAAATCTCCCAACTGGGAGCCACACAAAACTAGGAAAATTCTGGACTGGGTTGCTCAACAACAGCAGCAGCACTCTGCTAACATAATGTAAATTTTGGGTCTTCCTGTACTTAAACTGAAAATCAAATTATTATACAAAAATGATGCTATTAAAATAAATGAGATTCTTACTTATTAGCATCTTAATATAGTCAACCCTTGTTATATGCAGAGGTTGTGTTCCTGCAAATTGCTGCTTATTTTGAATTCACATGAAACAGTAAATTTATAATGCGTAATAAAAAGTGTTGTGTCAGTTTTGCCTGCTTCAAGTGCCCACTGATCAGACATCATCTGAAGCAGCTTGACATGAAAAAGTAGACCATATAATCAGCAAGTATTAGATATTTAGAATTATAATTATCAAAATTGGTGGCTGGGTTATACAGCTGTTGAGGTGTTTACCCCTAGCATATTGTCAACATCACAACTGATAAAAATCATAAATGATGATTGTTGTCTTTACACTTCACCCTTTTTTCTTTTTTTCAATGATGTACAATATTCATCATGGTGGTTTCTTGGAGTTGTCTACCATATTATCAATGGCCAAGTTGTGAATCCCAAATGTTGGACTTGAAACCTGGCTGAATATTGGATCATACTATCAAAAATGAAATTCTGAATTTGAGTACACTGTAATATTTCAATTAAATAAGTGCTGAAGATTAACTGATGCATTTGGCTTTTCAAAGCAGGCCATTCAACACAGTGCAAATGACGAGATCACTTGATGATCAGTGATGTCATGCAGTGACGAAAAATAGACACCAGGCTTTTGATACCAGAACTGATAATATTTGCAATTTCCATGATTACAAACATGTTGAAAAACTATTTCAACACCCCATTTATCTGAAAGATTGTTCTGCAAAGTAGTTAACTGATATGCACAAACACTCATTAATATTCATTAGTCTGGAAGTACCATAGACACTGATATGATGCGATAATGTTATAAAAATTTCATGTGCTGTTCTGACTGGTTGAAAATTTAGCTAAATAGCATAGTTGATTTAGCTTCATCTTATATATCAACTTATCTATGAAGAAAAAGAGAAAATTAGGCAATTTGACTTATATGCCATGTCAACTTATATGCTAAAAAATATGGCACGTTCAATTTTACACAAATCTCATGTTCTTAGCTGATATCCAGCCCCACACTTGTACATTATTATTTTTATTTCAAAAGGTTGTCAAAATCATAAGCTTGAAAATTGTAGGTTTAATACTTTTAGATATAATAAACTTTACATGCTGTAGCACAGTCTGCTTTATCTAGGTAGAGCTGAAATGCAGCAAGTTCAAGATATAATCTGCTGAAGACATTAACTCTGCTAGTGTAAATAAAATGAAGCATTTGCAAGTATGAAAAAGTATCAACTGTCTTATTAACAAAACATGTCATTGCTCTCTGCTGGTGTAAATAACTTATTGAAAAGTTAGGAAAGTGTGGTCATAGAAAACATGAATGCAGTGTCTACAAATATATGCTGATTTGTCAATAGTTTCAATGAGATTTGGGTGCAACACTACAAATCGGAGAACAAGAGATAGCCAAAAATCCAGTCACCCAAAAGAAATTTTGCATGCTGCTATCAGTAGGTAAAGTAATGACTATTATTCTGGGGCATGCAAGGATCCATAGTTTAAAATTTTTTAGGAAGGCATCACTGTTAAATGTGGCAGATTCCTTAAGATCCTGAAAAATTTAATGCCAAGCATTATAAAAAAAAATTTTTTAAAGATATGCAATGGAACTGTAATCCAAAATGTTTATGCAGTATAATAATGCCCACTTGCTTATACAACTGAAACAGATAGATTAAGCTGAAAAGTCTTATTATAATCTAGATTTTGCAAAGCCTTTCTGGTCTCCTTAGACTGCCTTACTTAAGCAACTTTTTATTTTATAATTTTTGTGAAATTCTGTATTCATTGAAACAGCTTCAGAAATATGTTCAAACTGAAATACCTCTACTTACATAATTTTTGCCACATCCTAAATCCTGTTTATCATATCAAATAGTAGCTTATTTAACTTAGCATTTTGCTATGTAAATTATCATCACTTGACAAATGAAAATAAAAGTAATTTCAACCAAAATACAACTGTTTTGATTTGGGATAAATGTAAGAAATGCACAAGTTGAATGTATTTCTAATTTTACACTTGCATAACATTATCCAAACAAGATAATTTGTTAAGCTAGATGAATCAAAGAGTATCATTGAATTTAACTGTGCCTAAATACTGCATTCATATAAAGTTCCGTAGTTATAGAATCAATGAATTAGATTTGGACTTTAATAAAATTCCAATCGTGTCTTTTTATACTTTTATATTTTAAAACTATCCCTAATGACACCATCAATAAAATAAATGAATATTGCAGAAAATTCATTGAGACTTTATCTAAACTTCCATACAAATTACCATGGTACCTCAACTTACAACTTTAATTCGTTCCATGACGGAGCTCGTAACTCGAATTACTTGTATGTTGAATCAATTTTCCCCATTGAAATGAATTGAAATGCCATTAATCCGTTCTGGGCCCTCCAAAAAACACTGCAATTTTTTGTTAAATGTTTTTAAATAAGAAAAATATACTTATAAATAATGAATATTGTATAAAAAAACAATACAATAGAATGAACTGGAATAAACTGGTTTTATTATGTATAATGTACAGCATGTACCTTGGAGATCAGACGACTTGAGGATGCTGACGGAGGTGGAGGAGAAAGGCTGGACTGAATAACTGAATCTTAATTGCTGATTTTTGCCCTTTTCGACACGCTTTCATCACTTTAATCTGCAGGAGTTTTCGATAAAAACCTGTCCAATGAGGTCTGTTTCATCCTCCATTTCAAAACGTTTCTGAAATGAGTTAGGCAAGTGTTATTGAATAGCGCCATCGCACGGCCAGTTGCAACCTTTTCTGGGTGTTTCTTTTGAATAAAGTCTGAAAGTTTCTCCCACATTCCCAACATTTCCTTTATCACACTTGTAGAGATAACCTCCTCTGCCTCCTCCGTGTCAACTATTTCCTGCAATTCCTCCATGTGCTGCTGCATCTGCAGCTCCTTTAGCTTCTCCGTTGTCAGTTCCTCGATGAGCTCGTTGATGTCACCTTCATCCATGTCCATGCCCATGGACTTGCTGAGGGATACAATCTCCTCCACCACTGCCGCTTCGGGTTCGAGTCTTTTAAGTCCTTTTCAGACACAACCACAGGCCACAGCTTCTTCCATGCAGAGGTTAAGGTCCTCTTTGTAACACCCTGCCAGGCCATATCGATAATTCTGAGGCATATCACAATGTTACAGTGGTCCTTCCAGAACTCTCGAAGTGTGAGGTTTGTGCTCTCCATCACCTCAAAGCAGCGGTGGAACAGGTGCCTGGTGAAGAGCTTCTTGAAATTAGAAATCACCTGCTGGTCCATGGGCTGCAGGATAGGGTGGTGTTGGGTGGAAGGTAAAGAATCTTAATAAACTTGAACTCTTCGAGGATGTCATTTTCGAAATTAGGTGGGTGAGCAGGTGCTTTGTCCAGGACGAGAAGGGCTTGCAGGGGTAGGTTATTTTCCTGGAGATATTTCTTAACGTCAGGACCAAAGACCAAATTCACCTACTCCACAAAGAACTGCCTGGTGACCCACGCCCTTGGATTTGCCCTCCACATAACCTGCAGTTTTTCTTTCAAAATCTTATGTGACTTAAAGGCTCTAGGGTTTTCCAAATGATAAACCAGCAGCGGCTTAATCTTGCAGTCATTGCTCGCATTTGCGCACAGTGCGAGGGTTAGCCTATCCTTCATGGGTTTGTGGCCTGGCATCCTCTTCCAAAAAAGTCCTGTCTCGTTGCAGTTGAAGACTTGCTGGGGGATGTATCCTTTGGCTACTATAATTCCAGCAAAAGTTTTGAGGTAATCCTCAGCTGCCTCACCATGCCTGACAAGGTAGTGAATGCCAGTCCTCTTTTTAAACTTCTCGAACCAGCCCCGACTGGCTTTAAATGGCTCACCCGTACAAGTGGCTGGGGTCTGCTGCAGCAAATCAGCATAAATAGCTTGTGTCTTCTCACAGATTATAGCTTCTGTCACAGTATCTGCTGCGAGCTGCTTCTCAGTCAACCACACCATCAGCAGCTTCTCCATATTTTCATGGATAGATGTCTGCTGTTTAGAAATTATTTTAACGCCCTTGGCTGGCGTTATAGTCTTTATCGACTCCTTCTGCTTCAGTATGGTGCGGATTGTAGAAATGCTACGCTCGTACTGCATCGCCAAGTCCATTACATGCACACCTTGGTCATGTTTTTCGATAATTTCTTTCTTTCAAAGCACATCATCCACTTCTTCTTCTCAGCACTGTCCTTCGCACTCACTTTCTTCGGACCCATGGTTGGAAAAAATAAGTGCGCGCTCGCGACGCCAGTTGTTAGCTTATCCGTCCAACCGCAAACAAAGACCACTTGTGCAGTTATAGTCATTTAATAAGAACAAGACACACCAAATATAGGAAACACACAAATATACGGGAGGGGTGTGTGCATGCATGCAGGGTATGCAGGCATACGGGAATCCACATCACATAGGGGGGTGCAAGAGTGTGTGTGGGTAGACCACACATACTGTGAGTGCGTCAGAAGGGGGGAAGGGGTCTCTGAAGCTGGCTCATATCTCGAAAAACTCGTAAGTCGAGGTACCACTGTACTTTAAAAAAACTTGAGGAAATGTGCTCATAAGGTTTCCTTTAGTAAAAGAGAAATCCATGCATAGAATGGTTTCCCTAAACAAATTTCATCTAAAACTGGATCATGCAATGTTTAAGACACTCTTTAACAGATATTCTGGATTACACTTAAAAGGATTTTAAGTCACAGAGACATCCTGTTTCCTTGCAACGAAGAGAAAAACTTAACATTCATTTCAAAAAAATGACATTCGGTTGTTTTTTCTTTTAAGTTTAGGGCATAAATTTCAAAATGCTAAGACTGCACATGCACTCTGAGGATAACCATTCCTTTTGAGTTGAATACAATTCGAAATTAGATAATTACCACACTGGTTACCCGTTGTTTGTCTTCAGGTGTGGATGTACCCACAAGTTTCCTAAACCACAATCTAACAGATTCTAGAGATAATAATTAGATAATTACCACACTGGTTACCCGTCGTTTGTCTTCAGGTGTGGATGTACCCACAAGTTTCCTAAACCACAATCTAACAGATTCTAGAGATAATAATTAGATAATTACCACACTGGTTACCCGTCGCTTGTCTTCAGGTGTGGATGTACCCACAAGTTTCCTAAACCACAATCTAACAGATTCTAGAGATAATAATTAGATAATTACCACACTGGTTACCCGTCGTTTGTCTTCAGGTGTGGATGCACCCACAAGTTTCCTAAACCACAATCTAACAGATTCTAGAGATAATATTAGCATCAAGAAATCTTTTATAAAAAAAAAAAAAAAACTACTTTAAATGTATATAAATCTCACCTGGACACACGCAGCAGGGATTTCACTACATTGTCTATCAATGTGAAGAAAATAAAGTCAATGAAGCAACTGAAAAGCATGCCATATAACCAAGATTCAGACACCGACACTGACATCGTGTGGTGACGATTTGGCTGGATCTAGATGGTGGCGGCGGCAGTAAACTGAGGACAAACGCTTAGGTGTTGGATGGCGCTCTCACGGCTTTTGCCCAAATTAAACGCCATAAAATCTGGAAGTTGTACCATCAGATTATCGTTCTTTCTATAAAGTGCTGACGAAAAGAGAAAACCCATAAATTTTTCACAAAAATCGAACTGTTTTTTCAAGTTATGGGCATCAACAAGAACAATTTTGAATTTGGTAACAAAAAATGGCGATTGCTTATTGCGCATGCGCGAAATGTCAAAGCGGTGCATGACGGGAAATCTGCTTCATTTTTTCCCAAGATGGCAGATTGGGTCTAGAAGTTTTGGTGGACCGACGTAAGTTTGACGCAGAATTGCTACAAGGTTGGTAGTACAGTAAGATATTTTCTTATTACATTTAGAAAACTATTGATATGTTAGTATGTGCAAAAAGGAAACTTGAAAGCACTTTTTAAATTGTTTCGAAAAGTTTAAATGGTTTATTGGACCAAAAAAAAGCCGAGGCATGACATTCCAATGCAGACTGTGGATGCTAGTGAAGAACGCTGAAATGGCATCTCTGTTACGTTTAACGTTTTCAAGTAGGTATTTAATAATGCACTGGCAAACCAATTTTGAAATCTTCTTTAAAATTTGATTTAGAGAAAAATCAAAGTATATGCTTTTGTTTTGACGAAGAACTCGTTTGTTTATTTTTAAAGTACTCGGGGGGAATAAATAAATAAAAAAATTTTAATTTAACTTTTTACCATTTTATCAGACATTTCTCCTTATATCGGCTGTACCGCACAGTTGATTAATTTTGCAGTTGAAATTAAAGGAATAAAACAGTTTGTGAATATGGAATTACATGGTGTATATTCCATGTCAGTATGCATTTATTAGAAAAGTGTTAAAATGTGCGTGTTGTGTCAAACATCAAAATGGTTTAGCATTTTATTATAAACGTAGGTACTGTTATATACATGTGTGTGTGTGCGCACACACAATGAATGTGCAGATTACTTTTACATATTGTTTATATCTTATATAATGCAACTTTTGATAATCATAAGAACACGTTAATGTAGTATTCTAAGGCAGTTTGTTCATTTATTCGAGCCAAAAATAAATCATCCTTGCCTAGTTGTGACTCTAGTAGAAAATACCTTAGCCTCAAATTGTTTATTTGTACTAGTTTTAAAATTAACACACCAATGTTTACTTATATAGAGTATAATGAAGGTTTAACCAAAACTTATTGTCCTGCTTTAAAAAAAAATGTCAATACTAGGGATTTCTGTTATATGTGAATATCACTGATTTCACACCAAAATTTGTTAGTTAACAAATTTGTAAATTTCTTAAAGATATTATTTTGTTGTGATTTTTCTTCATATGTTAATGTTTCCAGACTACAAATTAGGGTTTTGATTTATAAATAAGCACATTGTGTGTGGAATTAAACTGCTACAGTCAAGCATCAACCATATTAAAAATGTTGCACAGCTCATGTTGGAATTATTAAAGTGTTAACCCATTGACATCTTATGTACCAAATATCATGTATGCACTGTTTTGCCTGCTTACATTTTATTGCTTTATGTTTACATTGTACTAGTTGTGATTAAAGCATTTATTTGTTTACTTTAGTTTTATATAAATAGGAAATGTGAAATTTCAACCTTGTTGCAATTAACCAAGTTGTACATATACTATACTTTTAATGAATAATGTTTCAAATGCAGTATTCTAAAGTGTGTTGCACTAATATAAAAAGAAACTAAACCATTAAAGTTCCAAGTCACTAGTAGCATCTGATAGGAAATCTGACATGACTAAAATGCCTACCTTGTGACTTGTAGGTGGTTTGGAATAACTTGGATTTGTTTAAGATATTCACATCTAATTCTCAAGTTTCAGTTTTATTTTTATATAAGGATTTAGATAAGAATATTATTGTTAGAATGGGTGCTGACAATTTTTTTTATTCTGAGAGTATTTTGAACACACTCAGTGAGCGCAATTACTAAGTAGTTATTACCCACACTGTCTAGACATAAGTGATTTGTAATATAATCTACTTTCAACAGTGTGATCTTGTAGTGGTATGAAGTAGATTATGGAGTTGATTTTTACATGGAGATACAAAGTGTTTCTGACTACAGTATAATTACTAATCTGCTGTTCATGCTGCCTGTCTGTTGATGTTGACAGTACTGGATAATAAGTGAAACATTCCTGTACAATGTGATGTTTCATATTGCATACAGTTTTTCTGTTCAACAATTTTCTTTTGTTTTTAACCAACAAATTACTCTACCATTCTGAACTTTAATGTTTTTTTGCTAAAATGTTCATTCTTCAGGCTACACATCCAGGCATGCCTTCATTTGTATCCCATTGGTTTTTAACAAATTATATTATTATTTATTTCAAACATATTTCTTTCTATTGAATATAATATCTGAAGCATGTTACTGATTTACAAAGTAAAGGGTTAGTTCAGACATCTCTCATCATTTCAGTTTTGTAACTAAAGTAAAATTTAACCTGTTTTTACCAACTTTTCCTGTCACTGAAATAGGTTTATTAATTCAGTTACTACTAAGATGAAGGGAAATGGCTAAACAAACTCTCCACTTTCTTTAAAGAAAAGCAACACCAATAATTGTTTTAAATGAAATTATCAAAAACACAGGTACCCCACTCCTCAAAAAAAAAATAATAAAAAAACCAGCATGGGGAAAAAAAAAAAAAACATTTCAGATTGTTTCTTAATAGAATTTTTTTGATTTTAGTTTTGGTATATATGTATACATTAACTTTTCATCACTTTAAAACTGGCTGTATGTTACCATCAGTTATTTTGCAAAGATAAGATAGTATCACAGCTGTACAGATATAGCCAGCAGTTTTTTGGTGTGAAAGTAAAGAATTGGCAAAAAAATATCTAATGCCTCTGAGAAATTAAGGGTTTATAAATTTTAGAACCAATGGGTGCATAATTGTTTGTTTTTATTTGTTGATTTTTCTCAAGACACCTTAAGTAAGGATGCACTACAAATTTACAGAATAATTGTTTGTGTGCATTTTTAAAATTGTTAACTAAGGCTGTGAGAAAAAATGTAAAAAAAAAATGTAATCATTTAACTTGTTCTTTTCAAACAGCTTAAAAATTTCTTTTAAATTGGTCTATCAAGTTAAGTTATGAAAATTTTCTTACAACGTAACTTTTACAATATTTTATCAAATTTTAAGAGAATAATTAAAAAATCAAAATAGCCAACAAACTCACTTGCATACTTTTAGCAATTGTATTTGAGTTAATCTTTGCACAGTCTACTTATTTTTCAGTTAAAGAAAACTAAACATTAAATTGTAACTTTTAAAAAGAATTTTTATCGTCTTTTTAATTTGCCTGTCAAGTTTTAAATTTATGCTAACTTGTCTTTATTTTCATGATGATAACACGTTAGAAATGAAACTGGATAACAGTGGTATTTGTGGAGAAAAACCTGGCATGTGCAAACATTGTGTAGAACCAACTTTTTCACTGTTCATTCATTGCTCAATTACAAAAAGTTTGTTCAATAGAGCAGCTAATATTAGGTAGTAATAACAAGCCCAGGAATAGCTAACACTTTCTATTTCTTCAGTGTTCAATGCATTTATTTTGTGACATTAAAGAGAAATAAAAATTTTTTTTTTTTTTCAATTTCAGATAATCAACTGGAGAATCAGTGCATCTTGTTAAACGTTTGATAATTTAATTTGTGAAAATGGCAGATGATCCTGGGCATAAGGTAATGCTTTACTTTCTGGAAGTTTTAATGAACAGTAAAGTACCCCTTGCTATAAGCCAGTTGGCAGGACGTTTTGGTGGACGGAGCTTCACATCTGATATGCGAAGTGCAGCTGGTGGAAATGAAGCTGGACTTAAAAAATTTCTTTTGAAGTACCCCTCTCTCTTTACTGTAAATGGAAATTTGGTACGCTTAACTGATGGATCTGCCTCATTTGGGAATAATATAAGAGAGGGCAGTCCTGCTTCTTCTTCTTCAAGTTACAGTCTTCCGGATGTTTCAATTGAAACTGAAGCCATGCAATATTTTCGAAGTAAATTTGCAAAGAAAGGAGATAAATTCATGGCTATTAAAAGCTTAGCGGGTCATCTATCGCAAGCTTGTGCTGAAATTAGAGAATGTGTTGGTCCACAGAATGATTTTGTGGATTGGCTTTTGAAGCATCCTCTTATTTTTGAAGTTAAGGGAGATATGGTGTACTTAAAAGATAACATGGCATACAGTCCACTTAAGTCTGAGTCCGAGCAACATGAGAATGATATCAAACGTTTTTCAGGTGATAGTGAATTTTACAATGTATCTCAAATATCCAAATTTAAACACAGACCTCAGAGTTTAAACATAATGGAAAATAAGTCATTAAAATCAACTGGAACATGTTCTAAATCAGGTCCCATGACTATGACAGCAAATGAATATAAAGCTGTAATGCTACTTAAAAACATAATAGAAAAAAAAGTTGATGTAAAACTAAGCAAATTGACTGAGTATCTTGGTGAAGTTTCTGAAAGTTTACGAAACACTGTTGGATGGAGTAAATCAGAACTAGAGAGGTTTTTATACCAACATTCAAATATTTTTACTGTCTCTGATGATGAAACTGTTTCAGTGATAAAGAATACTCGCTTAAATGTTGTAATAACTGGTAGCAAGCCTACATTTTCAACTAAACCAACAATTACTAATCGAAAGGGAAAAATATATCATGTTGCTAAACTTTGGGGTATCATTGATTTGGGAAGACATGAACATGTATTTATTGATCGATGTATTTTTGGTCGACACATAGATGATTTAAACAAGTTGCTGAGCATAGGTGAAATGGTATGCTTTGATGCTATACCTGCTCCTAAAGGAAGCCGTGCTCGATGGCGCGCAACAAAAGTTTGGAAAGAAAATGAGTCAGTGGAAGAGATGGTTGATCGTATAACAGCGAAATTGGACCTTCCAGTGGACAGTGTGTTAGCAGGACCAGGAACTCCTTTGGGGAATATCGATGATGAACTGAAGCGTGTTATTCCTGACCTAAATGATGGTAATCTTGTTAGTTCACCTGTCACAGTAGGTGGATTAAAATATGCATTTTTCGATGCTGCTCCCAGTGGTGCTGGAGTAGTTCCTGTTTGGAACTTCAAGTCTGTTGAGTTAGATGGTTTGAAAGACGTTGATGATCTAGATCTAAGTGATGAAGCTGGAGGAGATGCTCAGAACCCATCGATGGTAGCTGAACGATATTATATGAATCAGTCAGTCATGGCTGACAACTCTCAAGGCACAAAACATTCTGAAAATAATCAAGCTGTAAATGGGCTAAATGCAAATAACATTGTTTCAGAAAAGGAGGAATCATCTGCTGAACCTGTTGATGAAATAAATAAGAACAATTCACATACGGACAAGTTGATTGATAGAGCCTGTCAGACCATTGTTACAGGTGATATTTTAGCAACACAATTTTTTCATGAAGATATTTAATATCTAATTAGTAAGTTATTGAATACTAATACAAGGCCAAAGGTCATTTTACAAGATAAGCTACTGGTGATGCATGATGATGCTAGTTTTGTCAAAGATGGCATGGACCATTTTACATATTTATTGACTTTTATTCAGGCCAGTCTCTTTGCATTCTGTTTGATATTTTATGCTTGACTTGAATGTTAAAATTATATTGATCAGTTTTTGTAGAGAGGAAAGAATCATATCCTACTTATCATTTTAAAACAAATAACAAAACTCTGAAAAAAAATTTTTTCCTTAGATATAAATTACTTGTATGGGTCACATTAAAATAAATTTTGAAAGTTTTTCTAGAACTTTATAACTGGATGTTAAGATTTTTATTTAAATTTTCTTTATATAAATTTGAAATATTACTGTTCTGCATAATTGTTTCAGTACAAAAACTAAGTGGATGCAGTATAATATGATCTTTTCCTGCCCCACAATATCTCTCTTGATTTGTCAAGCTTGATATGGTGAAAGTAAAGAACTATTTGGACGTTCTGTTTTTTGTCTGTAGGGAGATTTCTTTTTCAGTTTGTGCAGGTTTATGAAATAAGGAAAATTGTTCTAATAGGAGTTCAGTCTATTTTTACCACTAATATTTGTTTTTCATGCAGTTTTGAAAGGAATGGTATCATTTTTTTGTTTGTTTAAATGTGCCTTTACAAATGTTGTGAGTTTTAGTGTATTAAAATTGTTTCGAAAAGCGGGTTTCAGAATTTGCATTTGATTTTTAAGTTTGAAACACAAGCACTAAATTTTTTTTTTTTAATTATTGAAAGTTTATTGAGATCTTGGCTATTCAAAATCTAAAAGTTACATTCAAAACCATATTTTAAAAAGTTATATAATTACATTATAGTTGTATAAACTCATTTGCATTTACTCTGTCAATCAGACCACTTTTTTATTAAACAGTTATTAAATCACCCTATTGCAGTTTAGCTGACAAGCCTCTAAAAGGGTCAAGAAAGATATTTTTGTTTGAATATACATAATAAAGCAACATTAATATAATTTAAAATTAAAATAAATATAGGCTTTTGGCAAGAGATGCAGAATTAAAAACATTCTTCATTTCTTAGATACGTTTTTATCATCTCATTTTATTATTTTTATTTTAAGCATTAAATGATATACTAGTTATTGTGGACTTTGGTTAGAACACTACTATGCCAGTCTACATTCTCAAAAGTAAAAATACTATCATGGTAAACAAGCTTGATTAAATCAAAAAAAAAATAGGGATATCCATATTTTTAGATACTTGTTTTTTGTTGCTTTTTCCAGAAATGAAAACTAAATCTTATTGCCAGACTTTTTCAAATACTTAATTTAAAAAGATACAGATTTAATTTTATAAAAGGCAGCAGCTTTGCCCAAATGTTTCTTCAGAAGAGAGTCAGAAAATTATCAGTCTTTGGTCATTTTCATGAAACATTTGAGAAGCAGAAAAATTGTCAAAATTAAGGGAAACATTGCAGTCACGAAATTCTGGATATTTGACAGTTTCATTGCATACTGGCTTTTGAAAGCTCCTTATAGTAGATACTAGAAAAGACATTGTTATCCTAGTTCTTGCTTTTTCTACATATTTTATGCTCAGTGAAACTGACAAATTTTCACTAGAAAGTGACCATTTGTTTAATTTTTTAAATTATTTGTTTAATTAAGATGAGAAAAATCTACACTACTGGCTAGATGAAAAGCAATGGACCAATAACAATGTCATATTCATCCCTGCTTGTAAAACCTGGCTTTGCAGTTAGTCCTCTACTCTTTATAATAAAGTGAACTGATGCCATATTACTATGAGGTGGAAAACATGCTGTTGAGGCTGATTTGTTGTTAAAGATTAGACATTGCTAAATTAATGGAGGCCTATACAAGAATATACTTCTGAACAATATGACATTTTTTTAGAAATTAGTATTTACTTTTGGCTTAAAAAAAAAGTTTCCTTTTTTAAAAAAATAGTATAATTATCTTCACTTACCAATTGCAGTGATGGCACTTAACTATGAGATGTGACTACAAAATATTTTTTAAAAAATATCTACCAACTCACTCTCTCTTTTTAATATAGAAAATGCATAGGTTTTGTTAGGCTTAAGATTTCTTTTGTTTCTTCATTGTTAATTGAATTATATATTCAAATGTACATGCTGAAGTAATAGCCATAGATATGGCATGCCCGTCTTCCAATGACGAATTATTGAATTACTGTTACTGGAATGTTATGTATTTTATCAAGTACAGATATGTTCTGAAAATTTATTAATTGGTATTTAACCTATATACTAAATGCATGAGCACCTGAAGACAAACTCTAGATTTACCACTTTCTGATTATACTTGGCCTGTCTGCAGAAGAGCTTTTAAATAAAATAAGGCAATCATTTCTCCTAATATAAGAAACTAAAGTAAATAGATATTCGTTGACCACCTTAATTTAGCGCTCTATTCCAATGCCTATTCTTCATACTTGTTTATTATAGAAATACATTCTTAAAACTATTGTCAACATAAAATAACTAGTCTTCCATTCCAATAAGCTTAATTCTGCATATTTTCTTTGTTTTTTTAAAATGTATATTCTGTATTTATAAAAAAAAAATTAGTAAATGAAATAAAAAGGTGATAAATTTTTTGATGAACAGCTAAAAGTAAATCAACCATGAATCTTTTTCCATAATGATAGTTATGGTAAAAATCACATGCAAAATTTACTTAATCAGTAAAACTAACTATGTTTAGTTTGTTCTAGAATTGATGACAATATAGAAGACTTGGTCCTTAAAACAAAAGGAGCAGAGGTGCGATAATAATAATAATAAAGAAAACTTTCTGTTCTTAGTCATGTCATTCTTTCACTTACATGGCAAATCCCTGTGTTAAGTATCTAGGTTAATTGATTAGAATTAAAAACTAGAATTTTATGGTGTTAGGCTCTATAGTTCCATTTTAATAATTCATATATATCAATAGTGATGTTACTATCATTATTTCTTCAAGAAAAAACACTAAAAATCTACAAAATGTCTAAATTCCAAGATGTTAATAACTTCATAACTGCTTACTAGTTTCTCAACATTAAAAATTTCAGTGAATTTTTTGACTAAAAAAGTGAATTAGAATGTTGTATTTTATTTATACTTACTATTTATGTTGATGATTAATGGAAACCTTTGGAACAGAAAAATAGTGTTTGTTTTGCATTGAAAATTTTTAATGGATCATTTTTTTTTTTTTACTCCAGGAATCTACTGGTTCTGGATGGGATGAACTGCAATAAAGATTTTAATTAACACTTGAAAGATATAATGATAATTACCCTGATTTAAAGCACATTACATTAATTTTCTAATCCTTGACTGGTTTTTATTAGATTAGACAGAAGTGGAACTGTCAAGATAAAGATAGTTTTACCATGTTTTTGATCAAATACTAATATATATACATACATCCATTTCTTTTTCACTAGGCAGGGGAATCTTATTATATTTGTTAATCTTTGATGCTTATTGCAAACATGGTTTGGTTGTTTTGCTGTATTTGCAATATATAAAAGTGGCATTTGGTAGAAAGAAAATTAAGGTATTCCTTGAGGATAATCAGCCTTAATAACTTGAGTTTTTTAATCATTTATATTTCCTTAATTTTTTGACTGCAGAATTTTATACCAAGAATGGTTTTTAAAAGAAAACAGGGCTGTTGTTTGACGTGCTTCCAATGTAATAGTTATACTAAAAAACAGTTCTAAATAGCACATTTTGCAAGATGTGTACTCTTATATGTGATATAACTTTGACAGTTCAGTGAACCTTATAAGTCAGAAACTATCTGAAAGAGAGTATGCTGTATATTATAGTGGACTAACTAACTTTTATTTGAGTTTTGTGAAAATTGGAATATTTGTTTCTGTTTTATAATAGTTTACAGGAAGAAAAATGATAATCTTCCTTTTGGTGCCTAATGAAAAACTATTGAGTCGTGGTGCTAGTATTGGTGCTGTAGTCCAGAGCCTGAAGGAAGAAAAGATTAGCAGTTTTTTTATAGTTGCTGACTTAAAAAGAATGCACCTTTTCAGCAAAAATTTTAAAATGATGGTGGTTAGTTTAATAGAGTTGTTTTTTATAGTTAATCTAAAATGGTGATCTGTACATTCTTGATATTTTGAACAAAAAACAAGTTTTCAGATGACTGAAAATATATGCTATGGACATTCAACTGAAACCCAGTTGATATAGCATCACCACAATGGTTTCTAGCTTGGTTTCATTTGAATGTCCATAGCATATTTAAAAGAAATAAATTCCTGTTAATTAAATCTTAGTCTAAAATGCGAAGTATTAGTATAGACTAATTTTTGTTTAAAAAATAATACAAAATTATTAATTAGGTAATGTGTTGGTTTTTACAAGAATTTAATAGAAGGCTACTATAAAAAGAAAGATTTGACTGGAATACTAAAAGTCTTATTTGCAGATATAATCTTTAGAGGATCATCTTAAAAAATAACTCCAGTTTGATTGTTCTAAACTATTATTTTGGAGAAGTTTATTTGCATCCAGTCAATGCTTTTGTGTACATTGTTTTTATTAAATTTTAACTTGAAGGAGGTTATGAATTTATCATTTACCAGCAAATGTTTGGGCATTGTCATGGTTGCATTCTAAATATGCCATAGATATTAGAAAATGTCTTGAATGACTAGGGAAAATTAAAAGATTACATCATTTTTAAATGTTTAAATTCCAGTAAGTTTGCTGATAACCTTTTAAAATGGTTGAATAAAAAGTCATGAATATTTTTACTTGAATTTTATTTTTTTAATATCAAATTTCATCTTCCTACGACTACAGTACAGAATTTCATAATTTTCCAACTTGATATTTCATTGCATTTATTCAAAGTTGTTAGTTTAATGACTAAATTGGCTCCTGATTTAAAAGTACATTATTAATTTTATTCTAGTAGTTACTTACAGCATTTGGCAGTCAGATTCCAAAA
Organism: Nautilus pompilius; assembly: GCA_018389105.1. Taxonomy (NCBI): domain Eukaryota; kingdom Metazoa; phylum Mollusca; class Cephalopoda; order Nautilida; family Nautilidae; genus Nautilus; species Nautilus pompilius. The sequence continues at coordinate 156,132 of JACATO010000603.1, read as the reverse complement.
TGACTCTCTTTTATACAGTAGTTTTGGAGAACGAACATTCATTTTATAAATATGAAGTGTATATATATGTAATTTATTTATTTTATGTGCATTTTGCATGACTGGCCTTATGGAAATGTTCATTAAAGTATTCTATTTTTGTGGGAAATACAAAAAAGATTTTACATTATTAAGAATTTTATTTAGTTTCACTATATTAACAAAGTTTTGGGACAGCAACTAAATGTTCTAGAATTTGATAAGAAAAAGCTGCTCAACAATAAACTTGTAAATGTCTGAAGGAATCACAGATTATATATTGATGTAATTCTGCCACTGAATTTTTACCTATAGACAGAAATGAAAATCCTTTGCATAATTGCATGCTCTTCCAATATTTTGATAATATATGAGGACCTGTCAAAAAGTTTCAGGCCTTGATCTCAAATGAGGAAACTATGCACAGAATTTAGTTTTCAATATGATTTCCTTAGAAATACTTCACTTGACTTGATATTTCTAGCATTTGTAAAGAGCTTAGCAACCCTCAATGTTTTTGGTCATAGCTGACTGGAGAGTGTCTGTGAAATTGTGGCTTTTTGAATTGTGAAATAGCATGAAGTCAAGGTGCTAAGTCTAGTTAGTATAAACGATATAAAAGTAATCAAACTCCATGATTGGTGAGAAATTCACAGATGAAAAATTGTGACATGGTATGTAATTGTGTTGAAGAAGTCATTTGCACTTTGTGATAATAGTGTTTGCATCATAGCCTTGATTAGACAAATGAAGATGTTCTTGTAAAAGAGCATTGATTGTTTGCTCTTTGGAAACAAACTTATGTTGAATAATCCTCCTAGCATCTAATAATGTGATAAGCATAAATATTCTTTGCACAATCAAACACTTAGCATTTGTTTGGCTCTGTTGACAGATGACTTCTGCATATTGTTTATCCAAATTTATCACTAATTATGGAGTTAAATTACTCTGACATCCTCTTTACTTGCTGCACCTTGTGATTTTGTACTGTTTTCCATTATGAAAAGTTAGCTGTAACCAGCATATTGAAGGGGATTGCCAAGAATGGCTTAAGGAAAGTGTTCCAAGCTCTTTACAGATGTTTGGAGAAGTATCAAAAGTTAAGAGATTATACTGAAAACTAAAGACCAACTGGAACTTTTTGATGTGTCCTTGTAGGGTGTATATTAAAAGAAACAGTTTCTGTAATATCTATGGACAAGTGTTTATTACAGAAATGCATGCAGTACAAAATTAGATTTTTCAAAATCCATTGCATGTAATGTACTTACCCTTCAAACAATTGTTTATTTCTAACTTTGGTAAGAGTGTCAATCAGAATGTTTCAGCTGCTTGCCTGTAGTGCCTTATATGTGCAAACATGGCATCTCTGATTTTAATCCACCCACCTCAACTGAACATGTATCTAACCAAACAATGGAGAGACTCTTGGTTTTCCATTTAAAGAAAATTTACAGCTGATAAACTTTTTACCAATTGTTCTTTTGGTTTTGAAATCAATTTGCTTTATAAAAAATTCTAATGGATTCTAAGTTTAATATTTTTGCCCCTCTAATTATTTAAGGAAGAAATTATGCTAATTTGTGCATAGCATTATTATAGTATCAATATATATTTCAAGTCTCTTTCAAGAAAAAGAGCATTTTGCAATTATTCAGACTTCTAAGTTCTTTCTAAATCCTGCCTTTGCTTGCTTACATAATTTGAATTTTGGATTGTTTTAGTAGACTCAAATTATTCTTGTGGTTGTGGTGGTGATGAACATAATCTCTCCCTTCTCTCTTTTTAGGGACATAACTTGTAAATTTTCTGGATTGTGTTAACATGGGATTGAATTTTTAATTTTTCTAAGTGTTAATACTACCAAAGTTTTAATACCTTTTAACAACATACAATTGTGTGAATATATTTTGGTCTTGTGTAAACAGAATGTTTTCTGACTGATTACCAAATCTGATGAGTGTTATCTATTTCATATCTTTATTGATCTTTAAAAAAATATTAAAGTTCTTGTTGAAAATTTGAAAACAAAATTAATATTATAGTATATAGGTAACATTTTGTTTGAGAAAACAATACTAGAATTAAAATTTTCTTTATTATAAATTAAAAACTTAAGACATTTAAAAAAAAAAAATTTCTCAGAAAAATGTAATTTTTTTTTAAAACTGAAATGGTGCTGGGATAGACATTTACCTCAAGTACAGTGAATCCTTAAATCAGGTGACCCTCCAAGTATGTACAAGTTAATATTAGAAAATTGTATTAGCAGTTTGAGCCTTTGAGCTAATAAAAGAAACAAGAATTTTGCACCAAAAATTACAAATATCATTTAATGGTTTATACCAATTAAAAAAAAAATAAAATTTAATTCCTTAGTGTTTTTTATAAACAATTGTTTCCTTTTTTGTTTCAGATCTTTACAGAAATACTATAAAGGGAATTTTAATGTGGTGACATAAGCTGCATGCAATATAAAACTAGTCACTGCCAGTACATTAATTTTAAATTATAATCACTTCAAAAATTTAGAGAATGTCAACTAGACTGGTCATTTTATAGAATTGTGTTATGGAAGTTAACAGGAAAAGTGATCAAAGCTAAATCATTTTTTGTTTAAGATTACATGTTTAATCTTTATAAATTTTGAATATTTTATTTAAGAAAATACTAATAATGTTTCTTGTTTTTTTAATAAACCTTTCTATATGACTGTTTATTTTACTTTTTTAAGGCCTCTTAAAATAATTTGTTTAAAAACTGCTTTTGTTTTACTTCCAGAGGGTACTTTTTTTTCCTTTGCATGTATGTTTCCATTACTTTGCCAGAATGTTTAATTTTTGTGTAGGGTTTCTGTCATCTCAAATAAATGTATATTCTAAGAAAGAAAGATTAGCTAAAATTCAACTGCAACAGTATTCTGCTTGCTAATGTTAATAACACTTGCATTTTCTTTTATTTGTTATTCGGTGACCATCTTGTATTACTGTTATTTTGCTGTCTGCTCAGTAATCAATTTTGTATTTCTGTTTGTTTAAATAAAAGTCTTTTATAGCATTTCTGAGCCATAGACTAATCATAATTTTGTTAATATTTTATCACCTCTTACTCTGGCCATTATATTAAATAAGTGCATAAATCGTTTCTATATGTTAGCATATTTGATATCTAAAGCATTAAAAGAACATGTGGGAGGAGATCTGTTTGTTGGAGAAAAAATTGCATTAGTTATAGTGAGCAGAATTCAGAAATAGTCTAGATTAAAATATCTTATCATAACAAAGAAGAAAAGTACTTTTAATGAGATAATTCAGATATAAAATTTCATATCAGTATAATTAAAGTTAATTAACCTGATTCTTTTAAAGATTTTTCTAACTTCAAATTTGAATTCATTCAGGAACTTTTTTGATTGATTGTTTTAGGTGTCTTAGATATTAAATACCATTTTAATAGTTGGTGGTTGTCATTTTTTTTACCACATTTATTTAGTTAACTGTCAATGAGACCATTAGTATGTTTTAATGCATATTACTATCTTGTAATGTTTTACTTATGAAAATAATTGTTCGTTATACCTATCTTTATAAGACAAAATAGACTTTATAAAATCAATCTATTCTCACTTATGTTTGGTTTCTTTTTATCCATAAAATAGTTGACACCACTGGTTAGTATGCTAAATAAACCACCAACTGATACAGATCGAGAATTCCTTATCTGAAATTCTGAAAACTGAAAAGGTTAAAAAGTCCGAAATATTTTTGGAGTGCCTTCAGTGGAAAATTTCAGAAGGTTCTGGGAAAGTTCCTGGGTGACACACTGGACGTGCACGCATTACTCACTGTAATTTTTGTACTTTTTCTGTGCTTTGTTGTTGGTGCGAATATACTTTGAAAATGTTGAAAAGGCCTGCAAATACCCCCTATGGTACTGGTAGGCCTAACATAGTGATAGCTTACTTTCTGATGGTTAAATGTGCATCTTTTTCTTATGGTTTCATGCACAAAATGATTTTAAAATATTGCATAAAACTACTTGTAGACTATCCATATGCAGTTATAATGTTGTAAATGAGCTTGTGCCCAGTTCCCACTACCAAATTATGCTGGTATATCTATATTCCAAAATCTGAAAAATTCCGGAAACCAAAACACACATTTGGCCTCAAGGATTTTGGATAGGGGATTCTCAACTTGCATCAACATTAAAGCCTACCACTTGGCTGTAATTACTATGAACACTATATAAAAGCTTGCTGGCATACTTAAAATCCTCTCATTGTATTTTAATAAAGTTATGCATTTACTGAATTCATGTCTGATTTATGCAAAATCAAATTACCCTCAAAAGTGATTGTTTTTATGGAGGGAATATTTTTAATGTAGTGTTGTTGAATATTGAATTAAAGCTTAGATTTTATATATATACTATTAATTAGGAATGTTTCGTAGTGTGCATCAGAAACATTTATCTCCTTGTGTTATATGATTCTATAAAAGATGACTAATAATTATGGTATTTATTTCAGGAATGTTGAAAAAATGGAGCTAAATGTGTACTCATTCTCTGACTAACTTATTAAAAAATTTGTAAAATATGTTTGCCATTAAAATGGAAGTAAAACAAAAATACTAGTTAGTTCTCATGCCCATTCTCACCTGGGATCTTTTAAACTGAAAATAAATTAATTATATCAGCTTTGCCCTTAGTTTTAAATTCCAAAACAAAATTGTTGCTCATTTGTTAACCTCTTGTCTATTAAAATATTGGCAATAAGCACTAATGCTTATCAAATGAAAATTGGAGTTTGCACATTTTAGGACAACACAGTTAACTGTTTGATGCCTGTAAATGATGTAGCATCACACTGACTTGTTACTATCATATCTGGTATTTGCTATATCACATTCATGTAGGGTTTTTTGACTAATGGATCAGTTTATTCTAAGCATTCTTTTTAAAAGAATTAAGATGTTTTTACGTATGTTGTAGATGACATGTCAACTGCAGAGATATGATGCAATCAGTCCTTTGTCCCTGATTAGCTGCTCAAATTCCTTGTGACAACTCCCAATTCATTCTGGTTGGCACAATGTTTCTGTTCTCTGCAATGTTATCTTTGCACTTTTTCCATATGTTCTTTTTCACTCATGTTGCTGCCTAAGATCAAGATAAACAGTCAAGCATATTATCATTTTTATGCAATAGGATGCCTTTGGGGAATATTCCAACCAAACTTAGTAAAGTTAAAATATATGCTTTATTTATATTTAATCCAAGAGATGTGTTCATAAATTTTTGTATGGCTGCCATGATAACCTTGAAAGTTTGTTGGGTTTTTTTTTTTTGGTGAGGGCATATTCAAACTATCAGCTTTCTTTATAATTCTTTCAATTTTTTTAAATTTGAAGAAAACATTTGTTTGAATGCAATATCATAGAGATTTTGCAAAATTTTAACCTGTTTTATTTACTGTATTTATATTTCTTGGTCATTTTCTTAATTTTTAACATGATAATAAACACACTGGCCAAGGCTGTATAAACTTTACATTTTTAAATTGTGTATGATGGTGCCATAACTTTTTTCAAAATTGATTTAATGCATCTCATTTTCTATTATAGTTTAGAATTAATTTATATTTAAAGGTGTTGCATTTTTAACTGCTTGAGTGTGTATACATGTATCAATCATCAATGGCCAGTGACAGTAAGATGTGCACCACCACCATTCTACAGAGAATCTACAGATTTAAACAAATTTCAGTTAAGATTTTCATTGACTACTACTATTAAATGAGACACTAGTAATCACTTTTCCTAATCTATCCTGCACCAGCACCTCTCTCAAAGTCACTGTTTATTACAGACCACTGGCTCTGTTAGGACTTTGACATCGTATGGGGATGAGGGGACATTAACACAACATTGATACTGATAGTCTAAAAGAGCATTTTCTAACTGGTAGAGTTCACAAAGACATGAAAAATTTGGTAATGACATTTTTTTCATTTTTCTGGTTCTACAGTTTTAACTATTTTAATTTCCTTCTAATTTATAAAAATATTTAAGAAAATAAATAGGAACTATTTGCATTTTATGAGAAAGTAAGGCTGTATTTTTCACTGCCAAGATTTGAATTGTGCATATAATTTGAGCAGTTCATCTAGTTGCCAGGCAGAGCTCACTGTTGCTGTTACAGACATGCAGTCTACAGTTATATTGTTACTCATTAACTTTAAACAGATGTATTAATGCATTGTCTGTATTGTGTGTTGTGCATAATTATATATTGTTTGTTATGTTTAATTATAAATAGTTTGCTTTTGTGTTCGCCACGGGCTGTTGTTTGAAAACTAAGAGCATTAAGAAGACTGATGTTGAAACACAAAATGAGAAATCAGTGCATACACCTTTGTCACAAGATGATCCTAATCAAACTTGTGAATTACAGTCATCCTTTCTAAACTCACTTATAGTGCATTATGATCAAGAAAGTGCTAGACTTTCAAAAACAAATTTCAAGAAAAGAAAATATAGCAATAATTATATCAAGTTTGGTTTTTCATTTACTGGAGATAAAGACAACCCTCAACCACTGTTATTTGCAGAGAAGTGCTTGCAAACATCAGTGTGAAACCACCTATCTTGTTGTTTGGAAACCAAGCCCTTTGTTCATGAAAATGAACTCTATTTATTTTTAAGCAAAAATTGATAGAATTAAAAAAACATTTGGTTTTTTTTATTACTGGTTGCCAATCAAGATAGTGTAAATGCACTTGAAGCTTCTTACTGATTGTTATAAAATTGCAAAAGCCCATGCTATTGCAGAAAAATTGATTGCTCCATGAGCAAAAAAACTTGTTCATTGTATGCTTGGTGAAAAGGTGGAAAAAAAAAAACTAGATCAGATATCTTTTGTTAATAACACAGTATCATGACAAGTACATATGTTGTCTGACAATGTTGAATTGACTGTTTTAGACTATGAAAAATCTGTTCTATGCTTTTGCATTTAGATGGATCCACAGACATTTCTAATCTAGCTATTTTTGTGTTTGTGCAATACTTGAATGATGTTACAGTGGAGGAAAACTTGTTCTGTTGTCTTTTACCAGAACGTACAACTGGTAAGGATGTTTTTAACCTTATTAACTCTTATTTTCAATAAAAAAAAATTGACTGGTCGTCCTATGGTATTTACTGATGGCCCAAAATCAAAAACTGGAAAATATGCAGGACTTATTAAATGTGCCTGCAAATGCCTCTTGGACTAACTGCAGTATACACAGGAAAGCTCTTGCATTAAAGCACATGTCTCAACAGTTAAAAGAAGTGCTTGATGCTGTCAAAATGGTAAACCTCATTAAAACAAAACCTACCAATTCCATATTATTTTGATCATTATGCGAAACATGGGCAGTCTGAATGTTATCCTGTTAGCACCTGCACAAATTAGATGGCTGTCACTATGGAAGATTCTTTTGTGGTTGCAAAGAATGCCCTACTCAGCAGATATCTTTTCACAAATCAGTGAACTGTTTGTCACTTCAAGGTTTCAATATAGCTTTTCAGTGTACATCTTAAAGTGGAGTCAATGGTAAAAAATTAGTTTTGGATTTTGTAGTTTGACAAAAATGTGACAGTGTTTTAGTGCTCTTCACGATTTTCTATCAGTAGGAACTGAAGCTGACCACAATATGAAAGAAACTATCAAAGGACATCTCAGATTACTTCGAGTGACATTTAGAGACTGTTTTCCACAAATGTCCAAAGACAGTAACTGGATCTGCAATCCCTTTGAAGACTTACATTTTGACAGTGAATCAACTGACTTTAGCAGAGAAAGAAAACTTGATAGATATTTCAGCTGATTTTGGGCTTAAAACTTTATTCAAGACTAATCCACTAACGAGTTTTTGGTTAGGCTTGAAGAATATCCCTTGCATCGTGAAAAAAAGAGTTCAATTTCTTATTCTCTTTTCATATATACACAAAAGTCTTTTCAACTTATGCTGCAATAAAATTGAAATACCACAATGAGCTTGATGCAGAGGCAGATTTAAGACACTAATTCTCTTCTATTTTTGGCTAAACTTTAAAGAGCTGTGTTCTTTAAAACAAGCACAGAAATCTCATTAATTTTAGTTAAATGGTTGTTTTCAATTTTTTAAAATGATATTTCAAGAATTATATTTCAATATTACTGGACACTAACTGCAAACATGATAATATTAAAGACTCAGATATTTTTGTAAATATGCTACTTTTCAATAAATTCAACACATTAAAAAAAGTTATTTTACAAAATGCATTAACTGTTAAAAGTGAAACTATTATTACTCGGGTTTGCAAAGAGAAAAAGGTTGGGAACTGCTGGTCTAAAAAAAAGACAGCTTGTTTTTCACGTGATACAGCATCACTTTGATACTTTAATAATGTACATGGAAATACTGTTACATGACCTTTTTTTACATATTAAGAAAATTTTTATCAGGGTGATGATTACAGTTGCCAGCTATTATTTATTATACAAATATTTTCTGTACCTTTAACCTGTTATACTAATGTTCTTAGTATTTTTATTTGAAAGAAACTTAAAATTTTGTTGAGATATTTATTTGCCTTACATTTTTTAGAATAACTCTAGGTTTGGTATAAAACCAATTAGTCATTAAAAAAAAATTAACTTTATGCAGACTTGAATGCCATCAAACAGCCATTTCTAATCTCATGTGAGACCATATGCAGCATTACTTGTGAATACAAAAATAAGGAGAAGCATATTATATTTTTTGAAAACTTGTCACTAACCAGGAATGGATACTTGCCAAGGGTAATGCATTTTTTATTTGAATGCAGGAAATGTACTTGGTAAAGCAAAATTTCTAGAAAAAACATGCCACCACCATCTAACATTCTTTGATGGTTATTTTTTCCAAGGTTGGCAATTACATGATCCTGAACAAAAATGTGCATTAAGTTCAATTGGGCCTATTTACCTTGGTCAATGCTGATAGCTACATCTCTTCCCCTTCATGGATTATATGGTTGGCAGATTAATGAACCTTATGGTCTTGTTTATCCTGAATGTGACACACGTTATCGGTTTTCTACATAGAGGAAGGTTCTGATGATAGTAATATCCATGGTGAAATACTGGTCTCCTAGGAAGTCAACCTAGCTAGGTTCTGTAGAAAATTGATGGGATTTGAAACCTGAAATATGTAGGTGTAAGCTTAGTTATTTTACAACCATATTGTAAACATTTGTTTGCATAATTATTGGCACATGTATCCATGGTCATTAAAAAAATTAATTTTGATATAACTGGCTCATCTGAGAAGATGACGTTTGCCATTGTGTCCCACTCTATTGATTGCTCTTTGATGTGTGATTATTATAACAGATGTTCAGGAGATTGTTGTATGTGGTCATCCAATTTCCCATGATTTTGGCAATGCAGCATTCACTTTTTAAGATTGAAATTAAAATTACATTGACAATGATAAATTGATCTTAGGTTGGGATAGGAACTTGAATATTTGTCAGCATTAATGCTGTTAAGTATCAGAAAAGATCTGTGGCCTGTTAAATAATTTTAATGCATTTTTTCTCTATATATGCATGATCAGTCTGTCTTGATCCACATGTCTCAGATTTTACTGTAATATTGCTTGTTTAATGTTTATTATGATTCATGAATTTCCTGAAGATGTAGCTTCTTCATAGTCATTGGAAAAAGAAAAAAATGAGTTGATATCCTTTGTCTCATGTACAAACCAGTGTACCTACCTCAGCAAGAGTTTACTGTATTCTTAACCCTAGAACAAGAAATTTATGCTAGTGTGATTTGGGAATGTAAAATAATAATAATTGAAACAAAGCAATAATAGATAGAGCATATTTTGAGAAAAGTAAGTGAAAGAAAGTTAGTTTACTGTTGCAAAGATGGCAGAATGTAAACTGACATTGGCTAGTGTTTTACAGTTAATACAATGGAACATCATTTGATGAAAAAGGTAGTGGTGGTAGTACATTTTGACTTTTTAAATTCAAATTTGGTTTGTGTGGCTTATGATGATATCATTACTAGTATTGTAACCAGGCATGCTACACTGAGGATGTCTGGTATAATTACATGGAATTTCATCATTGATATATCCACATCAAATAGGAATGATTTAATAAAGTATTTATCTACTAAAGTCTATCACAGCACTGGAAAAGCGCAACAGTGTACTGATGGTGTGGACTATACTAGCAATTTTAGTCTACAGGATTGTAGCCCATTCCTGGTGCACAATCTGTATTTAGGAGTCTTAGGAAGTGGTGGGTTTACAGAGACTTTGCAGAGATTGCTCAAGGATAGCTCTCACATGCTCAATGGGGTTCATGTCCAGGTGATTAGTTTCACCATAGCATGAACATGTGTTTTGAATTTAAAAAGGGTCCTTTTGAGAATGTTGATTAATTAAGCAAATGTTACATGACTTCAGGTATGACTGTCAATTAGTCCAAATTGCATCCTATAACCAGAATAGGCAGGCCACCTTGTATTGTTGTGGCTTGTAGATGATAGCAAAAGTTCTCATGATGGATAGCACACTGACACAAAAACCCTCTAACAACTGAAAACAAACCTGACTCTTCAGAAGAAAAAGTTAATGTTTCAAAAGGCAAGAGAAAAGTATCATTCATTGCCTATTGCCATCAACAACTGACTGGGATGTGATGAGTGGTTTCCATACTGCAAAGATGACATCCCATGGTTATTGTGGATTTGTAGCCATTTGTTGGGGTTCAGTTTCCATGCTTCCTTTCATAACAGGATCCATTTTGTTGCCTTTTGGCTCTCAGGGATGCAACAAGTGTTTAGGCTGGTTGGTTTTATGGGGAAACTATTAATAGTTGACAGTGGAATAGCCAATAACAGATTTAATGCTGGCTTTTACCTGATTGCCCAACTCTGAATAGTTTTATATAATGTATAACTTAAAAAGTCTCCAAAATAGCAAAGTGTGAAACAATTATTGCATCCACAAATGCATCCTTATCAATTCTCACATTGGAATCTCTGTGAGAATTCAATTTTTAATATAATAATTTGTTCATATGTGCTCAATAAATTGCAGAGCTAATATAAGTAAATTATATGGATAAATAATTTCTTATTAAAAGATTGTTGGTAGATGCAGTCTTTGGTAGGATTCTCAAAGATGATCTGATGCAATAATATAAACAGTAAACTACTGCAATGGTGCAGTACAATCTTGTAATGGTTGGACTCCACTCCACTCCAGTAAATGCTGATGCCACAGAATCTGTAGCAATCAACTATTAATTTTCAAAACAAAAAAAACATTGGTTTTATTAAATCTGCTTATGATATAGCACATTCGCCCTTTTTAAAATTCAACTATTATATTGTTAAAAATGCCACATAATTAAAAAAAAAAAAAAGCAGTCAGTATGAAAAACACATTGATATGAGAGTTTATTTCAGTAGCTTTCACCCTTCATATAAAACAAAGTAATATAAAATTAGAAACTATTTTGTGTGCACCCATTTTCTACTAAAATTCAGATTCTTATGAAGCTTTTAAATTATAAAAAAAAAAGGTAACATTTCAGATAATAGTTATGAGTGATCTCTTGTTTATTTTCTGTGTAGCAATTTTATTTCTCAGCCATAAAGTTACAAAATATTGATGAATAAATGCAACTTAAAATAATACACATGACTAGAACTGTAAACGTGGGAAAAAATTACTTAAAAAAAAACAAAACCTTGTAGCAGTATTAAATAAAGATAAAATATGCTTAATATTGGTTAATGGGAAAATAATGCTTTCCATCCCTCACACTAAATAAGTATCCTCGTGCATTTGTTTCTCTCTCAAAGTTTTCAAACAAAAACAAATGTGGTTTATGTCACAAAAAATTGTAGGTAATAGTTAACTGAAGATGTGTGTCTTCTAAAAATAGCCTTTAATTGGTTTATAATAAAATATTAATTTCTCTTGTCAGGCTAAATTACTTTACAATTTTTAATGCATACTTGAAGACTTAGTTTTGCTCACCTAGTGATCATATTAACATGTAAAATATGAACAGCTGGTCAGTTAAGGACAAATTTTCTATAAAGTTAGAAGAAAAAAAACTTTGAAGTGAAACTGCAAGCAACTTAGTACTGAATGTATTTTGTTTTAACTATTTAATAAAAAAACAAAGATGATTTCTTCACTTCTAGTTTTACATTTAGACTTTTCTGGAATCTGGTGACAGTTTCTGATGTATTATATTATCTACATGTGGATATTATGGTGATAAAGCCAATAGAACTACAGAAATCACAACAAAAAAAATTACATTATTTAACAAGTTTAAATATAACAGGAATAAATGAAGCTGATGGAGTCCATTGCAACATTTCCATTTTGTAGAAGTATCTGCAAAATTGTTATTTTTATTCAATGATCCTTTTGGAAAGAGGAGAAGACTTATAGAAACATTTAATATATATTTTTTTTAAAAAAAGAAATCTCAGTTATGTCCCTTTACATAATATTGATAGCAAAGGCAGTGATAATTGTACAAAGAAAACGGTATAAATCTGTTTTCACCTATCACAAGTTAGAACAGAAGGTAGTAAGAGTATCAGATTTATAAATTTGTAATGTCAGTAAACAAAAGTTTTGCACTTTAACTATAAATGTATATGAGGGGAAATAATGCATTTCAAAGTTTTAGCTCTAGATATTTTTGCCAGGACCTGAACTACTGCTGATCCTTCACTTGTGATTTTGAGAATATTACTATATTAATAATTGTAAATAACTACATATGAATAAAAGGAATTACCTCTATGAAATTTTGTTTTATTACATAGAAAATTAATTTTATTAGTATTTATAATTAATTTTCTGGAAGTAATTAGTGCTGTTTATTTTTTTAAAATAATACCTCAGGCTACTGACTGCCATTTAGCTAGTTGTAGTTCTCTGCACATTTTGGGTAACAAAATCTCTCTCAAAAAATGGTGCAGATAATAAAGTGTTCTCCATTTCAATACATTTTTCTACTGATAGAGAAAATAAGGAATTCATGCTGTTTAAATATTTATATTTATCAATCTTATCTCATTGTGATAATCTAATTTTTTGGTCACCTTCACTATCTTTCACTGCTTTTCTACCTACAGAACCTATGTAAAACCAACCACCTGAATCAGTTCTTTTATAAAATTTTAACAGTGATACGGTTATTTTAAAGCTTATCTTCACAATATTTACTTGAAAAATATTTACTAATGTTCAATGTTGCAAATATTTTGACCCAATATTTTCATAGAATGAGAGTCTGATTTAAAGTTAAATCTATACTCCTAATAATGTTATCCAATTTAGCTTTATATAACTTCCATTGTTAATAATCTACTGCTGGTTATTTTACACAGCACTGTCTACTAGTTCTAACTTAACTCACTGGCCCTCCTCACCATAAATATTTGGGAATTTGTGTTTAAAAAAAACAACATTTTATAGCATTATTACAAATTTCTAAAATATTTTAAAAATAGTTATAGAGCATGAGCAAAGTCACGTTCCACTTTATTTTTAAACTTATGCCAGTTTTCTGATAAATTATCTTTATTTATTATGTAAAGAAAAGAGTTATTTTAGTGCTAAATTATCTTTCCAGTTTAGTTTTAAATATTGAATAGATTGGCAGAAAAGAAAAATGTATTGTATTATATAGGTTTGCTTACCATTATCGTTGTAGCAAAATCCTGGTTGATTTAAGTTGATCATTTTCACCCAAAGACAATATCATTTAAGAATCAAAATAAACTACTATATTTATACATTGAATAGAATTCTAAATAAATAAATATCTTTTTCATGCATTACTTTTTTCTAGTGAAACAACAGTTCAGTAAGCAGAGTGCATTACATTTTTAATCTCTTGAGTTTGGCTAATGAATTGTAATTTAACCATGTGCATTCATGGAACAAGTTGAGGGAAAATGTTTTTGACACCATAAATAGTAATGCAAAAACATCCCTAATCCCAATAAAAATGTATGAGGTTTTACACAACCAAAACATGAAAAATAATATAAACAACAATGCAGTGTAGTATAGCTGATTTAAGGAAATTTCAGTTATGCCCCTTTTCAAAAACTCAAAAACACTTTTAGTTTAAACTTTACTTTCATATATATTTAAGTGTTTTTTTTGGGGGGGGTGACATTGAAAATTTTCTTGTAGCTAAAGATTAGAAATTCAATTTTTTTTTAAAAAAAAGTTTATTAATTTTAATATTTCCACTTTTTAAGAACAATTTGATGTAGTATAAACAGTTTTTTTTTTACATCATTACAAACTAACAACTATCCTGGCCAGTATGTGGCACTAGATTAAGTGAAACTTTAGAACATATTAATCCGACTATTGTTTGGGAGATGTTAAGGAGCCCTCTAAAATGAAGTCAACCCTGCAACAGTCGAAAGATGGATCAGCCAGCTTGCATCCACAAATTTACTCAATTTGATTGTAAAATACTAAAATAGTTTTTTTCAACACAGGAAATGACAAATTTATTTTACAAGACTAATATACAATTCTTAGAACTTTGAATGTTTTTAAAGAACTGTTGGTAATATTCATGAGCTAGTTAGATTTCTTTATATCCTACACTAATTGTTCTTATCAATCAATCAATGATAACTAACATAACATTGAAATTTCATTAGTTCTTCTCTACCTTAACAAAAGGTATTTTTAATTATTCATTTGTTGTTGATGTGCAAACATGATTATAAACACTACAGCATTGACCAATAATTTCTTAAGACTTTTCATATATCGCTAGCATCCAACTATATAAATGTACATAATTATTAAAATATGAACCAGTTATTCTATTCATGTTTTGTGGTTGTAGAAGAAATCACAAGGCAATTATAGAAAACCCACCGGTCCTTTTCATCTGATAAGTGTTATAGCAACATGCACTGTTTATTTCTAGGTACTTATTTTTTTAATTTCAGTTGAAAATATTAGTAACATTGAAACTGAAGCAAATTTTCATTACAAAAACACTGATTGTATTTTAAATGTGAAAATATGATGGATAAAATTGCAGGTAAGAAGACCTCATAGTACAATGAAAACATCAGACGAACTTGGGAATCCAGATTTTTTAAAAAAACAACAGTTTTATACTTTTGCTTTACGAACAGCTATGGAAACAGACCGGCACCGGGACCTGCCCGGTCTGTTCGGCTTCTCACCCCTCGATCTTAGTCTGGGGTTTTATTAATTTCACCAGCGTCTTTCCAAAACAAAATGTCTACGCCGACTGCAGGGTGGGTTTTTCGTGATCAGTAAAAATGGCAAAGCAAATCGCATTCCTCGTGTTTCTTTCCATAACACTGAAATATTCTTATTCGCTTTCTTTCCATTAAAAAGAATAAAGAATAAACCCCCCCTTTTCCTTTCCCCACCCAGCGAACTCCGGAAAGTCCGTGTGTGTGTGTGTGTGAGTGTTACACGTTTTTGTTGTTTTTTAATTAGAAAAAAAAGAAAAAAAAAGAGTCCATTATTTGCTCATTCACCACCAGAACATCTATTTAAACCAGAAACCATTCGCCCCCCAAAGCGTCTGTTTTTGGTTATTGACTGTAGATGTAAAACTCCGAGGAAATACGTATATTTGACAAAGAAACAGAAACTATTCTATTCAAACTGAGCAGCAGATTCCAACATCCAGCGACCAATGAGAGCCCAGCGCCGAGTTGTCATGTGGATTTGTTTACATCGGAACAGCTGATGTGCCGTGTCAATCAGTCCGCGACCTTTGACCCCCTACGATTTGGTAAACCCGCAATACAACACAGCAGAATAATAAACGACCATAGTTTTCAAAAAAAAAAAATAAATAAAGTTTCCCATTCTACAAACATCGATGCGAGAAGTTAAAAAAAAAAAAAAATTCAACATGGTTCGTCAATATTGATATATTGAATAGGCGTGGCCATCAAGTCACATGATCAGTTTACGTCACCTTCATATCTTCGATCCGCCATCGTTGTTGTTGTTTCGTCAGAACGTATATTCGTATTGTAAAACAGGCTTATTGGACTCAGAATCAGGGACTCAAGATGTCGTCTCCTAGCCCAGGAAAGAGGCGAATGGACACGGACGTTATTAAACTGTATCCTTGCCGATTTATCTGCACGGTTTAGAAGCTGGGTCTCAATCTGACGCCATCTGTTTCGGGCAGGTCGTCAGTACTGGTCCCTGTGTGCCAACATTTCTCGTTGATGGTCCGGGAAACCAGATATGTGTGAATGCTTTTCCACTTTCTACCCCTCGGATGTACTCCTAGGCGAGTGTAGCTGCTAACCGAATCACCATCAGCCACTCTGCCGTAACGGGTATTTATCGTTCGTTGTAGGAGAGTCAGTCGTCCGTCCACACAGATGATGATGATGATGATGATGATGTTATTAAGTGACCTGTTTTCAAAAGCGTAAATTTATTTATTAATTCTCTTTTTTCTGAAATTTGCCCAAACCGATAATAATTCTAAAGTTTGTAGTTCCATTTGCCTGTATATTAATAGGATTCGTAATGAATCACAGCTAAAAATATATCTTTGAATTGTGAGGCAATTTTTTTTTGTTGTTGTTGTTGTTGTTGTATTTGTACTTTGTGGAAACTAATCAATGAATCCATTGAAAATATAGTCGTAATTGCCGATGCGTAGACGCGTCTGCACCTGCCAGATCTCCTGTACCTTCCCTTTTCAGGCTGCCTTCCGTTGTAAATATGGTGGTGGGCAGAAATGTCAGATCATTTCACCGACCTGCTAGCAAGGAACTCTTCTGGGAGGGCCCAGAGCTACTAACCTACATTAATGTTGACAACATGTAAACGAAGAGGGTTCTGAGTCACCATTACATATACATACATATAAAAGCATCCTTTTAGGCATAACTTATTTTGAATACTGTCCCTCTCTCTACCTACGTGCAAATGCCGAGCCTTTAGAACTAAGTTCGGACACCTACTTCTGTACCTCAACATCCTCCTCCACTCCATATCTGGATGTTTCCAAAGGTGGGAGTAAAACACCCTGACTGATTACTGTTATCATGAAACTGACTTTGATTACATTTATTAGACTGGTACGATAGAGTTCAGTAGGATGTGATTGGTATCTCTTACCTGCTAGCTTATTAAAAATAATAAAATGACAATTTGTCATTTTCTCTATACATACTAGAACACAAAGCATGGATGGTAAATAGTGATGTTATTTATCAGTGCTGTTTCAGTTATAAGTTATTTTTAAAAGTAAAAATAACAAAAATTTATGCAAAAAAAAAATAAGGGCATTTTTTCAGTTACTATGCTGCTGTTTATCATGCATTTCTTTCATTTCGCATCTATTGTAACTTCTATCTAACTATAGGCATCATGAGATGTAACTGCTGAATTTGATGTGGTTGAGTTTTGATATTTTACTGCGGTAGAAGCCATGTTTAGAGTTGATGTCAGCTGCCAGACTAATTTTAGGTGGTAGTTGGTGTGCAGAAACAGCTTATGTTTACCGATCATGGTGCATTCTTACACAATGGTCTGTTCATCTACTATTTTGATCTTGTCTTAAGGATATCCGATATGCTGTACTTTTACTTACTGGAAAGTATATGAATATTATAATCCTTGAAAACTTGGTTATGATTTAGTTACTAAAACTGTCTGAGATGTATGCTGTACATTTTTTTTTTGATTAAAGGAGAAAGTAGAAATGTAAAGGAACATAAAATATATTTGTAGGATACACAACAAAGATGAATTCAAGGAGTGTCTAACTAATTAGCTATTTTACAATAAATTTTTTTTTTTTCATTTTTTTTTTCTTCTTCCAAACTTAAGATGAAAAATATTTTTTCTAATTTCCATATACTTTACAAGTATGATTGCATTTTGTACATTTTCCAAAACATTTTTTAAAATTCTTAATTTTTTCTTAGTAAAAATAATGGTCTTGTTTGGCAGTAGCAAAACCTGTTGGAAGTAAATAAATACTGTGAGCTAGCTGGTTAGCCAACCTTGAGAAAGGAGATGTAAGATTTTTTTTCTTCCAGTAACTGCCTCAGAAATGGTTTATTTTTTTCTTTGAAGGAAAATACAACTTGTATGAGATAAAATCCACTTTGTAAGACTTTGGCTTTGCAGCTGTGGTTTTAAGGAACAACCTTTGTTTTTTATATACTGTATTTTGTATTATGTTGATGAGAACATTTAGGTTAGTGGTAACTAAGGCAGCATCTTTATTGAAGGTTTAACTTGAAAGAGAAATTACTAACTTTTGTTAACTTTCAGGGTGTCTACATCTATTATCATGGGAACAAGTTCATCATTCATATGATTATAATCACAAAGATTTGATTTGACAAGTAGTTAGAATTTTGTTAAGAAAACATTGGTAAATGTTTTACATATAGAGTTTAGCTGCTAACTATAAATGTATTTACATTTAGATAAAGAATCCAAAACTTTTGCTTCAAGCATCCTGTTAGAAATGATATTCACTATCTGCTGTATCCATCTGTTTTATTGGTATCATTGATATATGACAGGATGTTGTAGAAAGATCAGTATGAGGAACATTTGGAATAATACCCCAAATGGCTGGCTTGTATGGAAACTGAAATAATAACAATTGCAGGTCTGTTTATTTATATTTATTAAATATGAAAAACTGTGTATAATCAAAATATGGAAATACATTATATTGTTGGCAAAGTAGATTTTTTCTCAAAAGTTTGATTTGGTTTTCTTCATTACCTCTTTTTAAGAGAAGACCAGTACAGTACTTTAAATTCTATTTTTTTTTTTTATTTTTGAAGATATCTGCATGAAACTTATGTACCATCTAGGCATTTAACAAACTAAAAAGCACAAAATATTTTTCATTTGTGCCAAACCGTTGCCATGATAATGGTGGCCACCTTTTATGCTGAGTGGAAACTTGTTACAACATCTATGCACATCAAAACTAGCACTTGGAATTTGTTCATTCATGTTAATTACTATAATTCTATGTGAAAATTGTATATTTTGAGAAAACAACATTTCACACACCATAAAATAGTGTTACATTTGAAGATGCAAAGCTCTCACTGCATCACATCCAGAGTCAATATGATGACATACTACAAAATTACAAATTAGAAATATTTTTAAATATCTGAAATTATTCTATTCAAAATATGAACAAAAAATATTGAATCAGTTTTTTTTTTTTCAAACTAGAAAGCTTCAAGCTCGAATAACCAGTGTTCAGAGCATTTTAGCTATTCATTCTCACATGAACAAGCTAGGACATGAACTCATTGAACTTGCTTGGTCCAGTCATCTGCTTTAGATTGAGCTCACTTAATTTACTCAGCATTTTTCACATAACAGTTTGCATTGTATGTTTACTTTGATTGATTGATTGATGTGAAGTCCATTGTCTCAACAAACCACTTTAGTCTTCTACTTAACTGGGACACAGCCATGCCAAACCCAATGGCCACAGAATTGTTTTCTTATTGGTCAAATTTCCTTATTGTTACTTGAGTTTACTTCCATCATAAAGATGGTGCTTCATACTTTCTAATGGTATAATGATGGTCCTGTATAGATTTTATAAAAAAACTTTGAACAATTTGTTTGAGTTTTGTAAACAAAGGCTTTTTAGAAGAGTTGAATGTCAAAAACAATGACATGATTATAGAAAAATGCTTTTATTGCATGATTGATGATTTTGGATGGGGAAAATTACTTTGAAAAGGTTAGTTCAGAAATTTTTTTTTTAGTTTAACTTTGCCAAAATGAGAAATTAGCCCCACAAAATTTGTTTTCACTTTTTTTTTTTGGTCATTGCCTAGCATCATTTCTCTTTAATTTACTTGCACATGTGGGAATCTTAAAGTGCCTTCTTGTGCTCTGTTTATCATTAGATGAAAATACTGGTACCTTAAAGCACAAAGCTGATCATGCTTTCCTTTCTGGATATAGTCAAATTTGGCTTTTTATAAAATCTGCTAAATTGGTGAAATATGATATCAAGAAGCACATATGCTTTCTTGATAGTGTTGTTTTGAGTAACAGAGACATTGTTTCTCAAGTCACCAGATTCCAATGAAGAACAATACTTGGTAAACAGTAACTATAAATTTTAGTATTATACAGTGCAATAAAACAATAATCATAGCATGAAAAAGTTAATTTTCTCAAGAATATTTATATCATATCTAGGGACAAACAGGTCTAATATTATACCTCCATCTCATAACATGATTAGGTGTGAATGTGCTGGGAAAAAAATAATTGAATATTATTCTGCTGATGAAAATTTTTCACACTGCTTGTGATAAAGAAGCTATTCTGTTATAGGAGACTGCCAAGACTTTGATATCTTTAAAATGGTTAAACTTTTGGTTGAAGGAATACTGAAAACCACTTGAACTTATGTGATCTGCCAAACCGGTTGCACTGTAGAAATATAGGCATTAATACAGTGTCCATTTTATGCTCATATAACCATTACAGGTTACTCATGGTAAGACTTGATGGCATGGTGGTTAGACTACTAAACTGCTATGGTTGAGGGTTTGAGTTTAATTTCCACAGGGAACCCACTTTGTTTTGGGTATATCTCTGGCATGGTTTCATCTTGCTGTTCACCAGCTGGACACACTTCTTCTAGGCTCTTCAGTTTTCTCCCACATCAAAAAGAAAAGTGAAAAGCTTTTGTAGGACCTTTCAATGTATAAGAATAATGGCATCTTACTGCATCTGTCTCTGTCATACAATTTTATATACATAGGAAGTTTTTACTGTGAGGTAAAAAAAAACAAAAACAATGACTGATGTTAATTAATGGTTACATTAATTTTCAAAGAGGTATTCAAAAAATTTTTTTTGAGTTTTAATTATTACAGATAATTTGTTGTTGCATGCTCTGACAATTTGTCAGTTATCTTTATAGGTGGGAAAAGTAATCATAACTATGTGATCACTAAGACTGTTCTTACTGTGGAACCCCTTGTAATTTTTCTCAGTAGAATTGAAACCAGAGAATTTGGGCTCTACTGTTTAAATTTAGACATTTGCATGTAGGCTTATCAGTTTTAATTTCATTAAATTCTGGAGATTATTAATATTTCACTTGGTTCTTTGAAACCAAAGTTATTGTTCTGAAGATCCAAAAAAGATATTTCAGTTTCATAATTTCAGAAGGCTAACTGGAAAGTTACTGTTTAACCTTTTTTAAACAACTATTCATAAGAGGCATTTAAATTGGTTCATTAAGACAGGTGAGCTCATTAATTGAGTATGACATGATGAACAGTCAGCATAACTCCAATTTCTTATATCTTTAAATGAAATATCACAATAATCTTTGTAGTATTTTATGGTTCTTCCCTTTTCCCATTCTTTTTAACATGGTAACAGTACTGTAGACCATGTACAGGTAGTTCATACAGTTGTTCCACAACTAGGTACGTGTATTTTGGAATCTGTTATAATTCGCATTATATTTTCAGAAGTGCACAAGTGTTGTAATTGAATAGCTAGCATATACGATACCGACATGTTCCAAAGCTAGTCTTGATAAACTACTAGCTACAGTGTGATTATTGTTTTGCTTTTTTTTTTTTTGCAGCAACTTTACCACCGATGAGGGTTTCAGAACATAAAGGCAATATTCACATTAGTGGTTTATACATACAATAAAGTAGTTAACAACCATGTAGTCAAGCTACATGAATGGTATGACCACACTCATTCCTGCATTTTACACTTGTCGCATTACTGAACCAGTAAACAAAATGATTGCTCAGTTGTCAGCATTTACCAGAGAAGAATAGTGATCTTTAATTCATTTTCTGTGAACTAAAGTTCTGTTGACTAAAATCAGGTGGAGAATATTGGTACAACATGGAGAGTACTGTACAGAGCAAAGAAAAATGGATGGAAAGATTTTAAATTGATTAACATCAGCAGTAGATGAAGATTGACTAAGATACCCTGGCATGACAATGCAAGATCACAGTGCTTGGGTGATTTTCGACACTTTAAACCTTTAAAACATCTTCCTTATAATCTAGATCTTGACTCAACTGATTTTTGCTACTACGGTTTCCTGAAATGTACTTTCCAACATTGGAAATTTGTTAGAGTGTCCAACAGGTGGTGCATTTGTGGTTTACGCAGCAACCAAAAAGTGTCTACCAGGATGGTACCAAGAAACTTGTGAGTTGTCAGATTACATGTTGCAAATTTGGTACGCAGAGAAGTAATTTATATCTGGTCATTTTATTTATTTATGAATTGTACTTTTTGAAACACCTTTGTAGGTAGCCTGGGATAGGTTTAGTGTTGGATGTATTTTCTGTTCTAAAGGGAATGAGCACTTTGGCAGCATATCATATTTGAATAGAAGTTGACATTTTCAACAGACTTTCTAAGAATTTGTTCATCAGGGACTTAGAACAGCAATCCCTAGTTCTAATGGTCAGACCAATAGCCAATCATTATCAACAGCAGTAATATTAAAGATATTTATTGCAAGCATTGAAAAAAAAAATGGTAGGAATAAAATATAACCAAATAAAGAAGAAATGCTCTTGATTGAGAAATATCTATTGTCTATTCATTGGTGCATAAAAATGAAGAGAGATTCTTTACAACAGACCTTAAAATGGAAGAAATATTCAACAGTGGAATCTTGATGAAAATTGTGTTGTAAAGGAAAATAATTACTAAATCTTGTCATTCTTTGTTTTCCATTACAATAAATTCTGTTTTAAGCTTCTGAAATTGTAGCATATTTAATTGAAGTTATGATTGTAAGTGCTCCAATTAAGAAGTTTGTATCTGAAGTGGAACCAAAGTGTTCATTTGTAAGTACCTTAAAGGAGCAAAAGTCCAGCTTTACAAAGTCGTCATAATTAGTTTTAATGTTGAAATGCAATCAATTTATGATAGCATAACTTAGCTTGGCATCTGTTTGTTTCTTGCACAACAACGAGAATGTCATCTGTGATGAAAAATTGATATGCTTCTGCTATTGTCCGTATCCTAGCAGTGCTGGTGATGCTTCCCTGATGGTGGACAGTGTTTGCAGGAAAGCAGGAACTGCTGGATTTACTGAGTCAGTATTCCACTGAGATGGCTGGCTGGCTTACATTCTGTCACATCTCTGGCCAAAGGATGTCTACGATGCTAAGGAGAATGGCGTGCACTCTTTCTTGAAGAGCTCATGACATGGAGACTAGCTGTCTGGAGAGAAGTCTCCAAAAGAACGAGTTCTTTATGCCAACATGGATGGTAGTGATAAATGCCTTCTACTGATGATTGGGAAATCCAAGTGGCAAAAGGTACTTTTAGACATGCTCAAATTTTATTTTGACTATTACAGCTCTGTCAGTGCCTGATTGACCAGCAACACCACAAAATGACTGCATTGTGCAGGTTTAGTCATGATGTCTGGCTGCTGGTAGATAGATGTGCAGCTCACCCATTTGATGTTGAGCTGACCTATTTCTCTTCTCCAACACCACCTGCCTTGTGCAGCTAATGGATCAGGGGCATCACCGTTCCAAAGTAAACCCTCACACCATCACTGCTCTTGATGTGGTCATGACCATTACTGCTGTCTGATCATGTAGCTGTGGAGATGCGAACATGAAAGCAATTCTCAGTTTATTCAGGAAAGCTTGGTTGGTGTAGCCTGGTGGTGATGCCACCTAGAACTTTTCAGAAACCGACGCTGTTTTTGGTAATGTTTATCTGCCACTAAACACGAAGTGGCTGTAGCAGTTGAGAGGATTTGCCGATAGATTGAGGAAGCGATAATGAGCTGTTACAGCTGATGTAAAATGCCTTCATTTTGGTTCTGTTCAATTGAAGGTCAGCGATGAAGACCCTGACAGCCATCTCAAACATCTGCTGAGCTTTAAGCATCCATTCACACTTTTGCACAGAATCGGGTGCTTGATGAGTCCAAAGGAAAATAACAACTCCATGAAGCAAAAGTTACTTCTTTTTTTCCTTTTAAGCAACTGTTAAATTTTAAAAAATTAGTCTTTACATGTTTTGCATTTCTAGAATTTTTAAATCATGCTTTAAATGTGCTTTGCTTACATGTTTCTCATCTTAGCATTAAATTTTCATTTGTCTTTTTTTTTTAGCATATAGAAACAAGTAAGTAATATGTGTGTATGTAACTTGTGAAATACTGACACAATTGTTTAGCGCTTGTTATTGTTCACTGCATCGACTCTGCTTAGAAGTGGTGGTAGGACTTTTCCCTGCATTGCCATCTTCCTTCCTGTTGGCACAAATGATGATTTCATTATCATCATTTACCCATTAACATCATTGGTGATATTAAGTGGCTTTGACAGTTGGTGGGGAGAATTCTAGATTAAGTGAATGAAGATAAAACTGAAAATGGCAAGTTTTTTATTCAACCTTGCTAATCTGAGCCTGAATACAGCATCAGTGACTGATTTACAGAATTAAAACTAGTTGATGATCAAATTCATTGATCTTATATCTTGTCTTATTATTATTATTATTATTCAGTCAGAGCCATTCACTTATAGTAAGCCCACTCATGAAATTTTTCTGTTCATCAAAATTCAGAATATGCTGGAAAAAGGCATTGTTTAGTATTTATGGAGAGGTGCATTTCTTGTCTTGTTCTTCTTCAACAGTCTTATTAGTGAATCAGAATTTCAGATAGATCATTTTTGAATAAGTTTCTATACAGTGAATTTAATTGCATCTTAATGTTTGCTTTTCCATCTCCACATTAGCTGCTGTTTCAAATGTCACATTGTTTGTGTAGCTTCCTGATTGTACCGTATAAAATCCCCACTAGGCCATGTGAGGTGTTTGACTATAATACTATGAATGTTACATAATGGCTGCTATTTTTAAGGTTTCTTGATAAACTCATTTTTACGTTGTATGGTGAGATTCTAGACACATTTTCATACAGGTGTCACACCATTAACTTGGACTATTTCTGTAGCTGAATGACACTGTGGTGAAGACTGAAATTTATACTTCACTTATGAACACTGGTAATTTGTAAAGTTTGTAGGAATGATAAACCTTTGTAAACTTTTTTCGTGGTTTTTTGTGTACACCATACAAGTTTTATTCAAATCTTTTTTTAAAAATATTTAATTTAAGTTGGTTGGAATTTTTACAATATTTGTTGTGGATGTGTAAACTTTTTTAAAATCAGTGGTGATGCAAAGGTGAAGGTTGAGACTACTGAAGTTTGAAATATGTTAATTCACTCCAATAAAATTGTGAAAATGAAGTTATTCCAATTAATATTTCCAGTGATATTGCACAAACCCTTTTATGTAAAAGAGCCAGTTATTTACATAGAAAATAGTTATTTTGAATCTACTTTAAGCAGTGTATTGAATTTCTAGGTTCCCAAGATAGTGGGCATATCTGATCATGTGATTTATCACTATTATAATAGACTATATCAAAGTAATGTTTTATTTTGTTAAGCATCTCTTTTTACACGCGCACACAACTAATGAACTGCTCAAGATGACATTAATGAAATAAACAAGACAAAGCTAAATTAAAATAATACATCAGATTAAAATTTTGTACATTTATGTATATTTTGAATATTTAAAAAATGTATGAGCTCATATTTTCTGTTTGAAATGTTTGACATAAAATGATACGTGTTGTGCTAGAAAGTGTTCTAATATTTTATTTCGATGATTCCAGGTTATTCTTTTTTGTTGCTTTAGCTGATGGTTGATATTTATGATTGTTTGGTGAATTTTGTCAAAATCAACCGAATTTATATATTTTATAGAAGAGTATCCACTAAAACATTCAATGAATCAATAGTTTTGTTTAAATGTGGTGTATTTATTGCATCAAACTTTTGTGATGGTCATTGTATTTCATGCTATGACTTTTGCAAATGAAAATGCATTTAATGGTGGTTTTTGAGAGATAGTGGAAATGAAAAAATAACACTAAATTATAACGTATCTTAGGTCATTTTTGCATATGTGCAAAAAATGTTTTACATTATTTAATGCAGACATTGCATGAATTTAGTGTTGCAGTTTCAGTAACTTCTTAACCTGTTTCTTAATGTGTACATTTATTTCATAGATTGCATTTTTTCTCATATCTTTCAATGTTAAATTTTTACTTTCTAATTTGGAATACTATGATGAATGAAAGATTAACATTTAAAGAAGACATTACTAGTATCTGACAACAGTTTTTTCAAAAGTTAGATATGCTGAGGATCATTTTGGGGCTGATAATCTTATAACTTAAGTTTACAAGATAGGTGGTGATAGTGCTTCTCTTCCATCCTGCCCTGTTGAGTTTCTCAAACTTTGGGAGAGCTCTGCTAAGGTTTTGTACTATTTTCCATAACCTGGCAGTGATGTGGCAGGGTGTGATTAACTCCAGACGTTTTAATTTTGAGATTGCTAATGAAATGTGATAGTCTCTGTATCTTTCAATTAACTCCTCAGAGATTGCCTTTCAAGTTGCATTCAGTTCCATCTAGTTAGAATTAAATTTTGGCAGTGAAAAAAGTTGACTGGAGTTTCTCTCACTTTCCAGCATTACAAAAAATTCCTTTTTAAAGGTAAGTGATAATTATGTATTATAAAATCTAATGAATATACATTTTCAGACATTTTAATTTTATGAATACAGAATTTTTAACTTTTTATGCCTGTTATCCTATCAGATTCACTTTACTTATAAGATGGAAGCTGAGAGAAGTCTCAAATTATTATATGAAATAGGGGGCAAAATTATAATATATAAGTAATGCAAAACACAAATATTTTCAGTTATTTTTTTTTTTTTGGCATTACTGCTGTAACTTTGTGTAGCAGCACCATTGCCAGGTTAGGATGTAGCATTACTCTGCTTAGTGCGTATAATATTCAGTTTTTTTGGATAATAAAATTATGGTAAAGTATCTGATTAAATTGTAGTGTTTATAAATTAATTCATCATTATTTTAACTTATTTAAAATCCAAACATGAAATCCTCCCATCCACTTTGATAGAAACTGAGAAAACAAAATGTGCTCTTTGTTTGTTTTGTTTTGTGCCATTTCTGTTGATTGTGGTTTGTTTATTGTAAACCAGCTCTGTTCTGACTCTTCACAGCAGAATGTTTTCTGTGCTGTGACATTAAGAGTGTGGGCTCAAGCAGATCACCTCGAAATATGTGTATTTCCTCGCTGTTAACAATATAAACTGCATGTATTATTTTCCTTTTATTCAAACCTTTGTTAGCTATCACAAACTAACGTAGCTTCTGGGACAAGTTACCCAGCATAAACATTTCTTTTTTCTTTTTCACTTTCTCCTTTTCTATTCAAGTTGATTGGAAACTACAACAAAGCCTTATTCTTTGCACCTATTCGTATTTATAAACAAGGTTTGGTTGCTTATCTGTTATTGTATATCTGAATATTTTCCTCAGAAAATACTGAATTACTTTGTATTTTCTATTTAAGTATATCTGGTATCTATGTCATTGTACAGTGAATATCTGCATAATGCTGCTCAAATGAAATACTAAAAGACATTTTTTTAAAACATTAGGTGCATTTGGATTATTGATATATTTTAATGTCTGCTTAAATGAGACACAAAACAATAATATTCAATAGAATAATAATTAATTGGCCATGATAGATGCCAGCTGTTGTTGCCTTGGTTTACAACTTATTGATGTAGTTTCTCTTGTTTGCTGCTGAAATTGTGTGCATGGGTTTGTTCCCTATCTACTGTAATATGGACTTTTTGTGACAACCATATTTCACACATGCCAATGAGAAATGATGTGGACATCTCTGCAGCAGTTCTGTTTTTCATGCTATAAGAGGGAAGTTCAGGCAGTAACCAGCTCTGTAATTTAAATATAATTAGTTGCATAAACCATTATGAAGTATTGAAAGTATGGTTAAATAATCTTGTAGCAATCCTTTTTGAAAAAAAAAAGGAAGGGTAATAAGCTGCAAATTTATTGGCAGTGACATGTTGAGGTGAAGGGTTATAGACAGCTGTTTCTGAACTGACAAAGTGACAAAATGCTGGATTAAAATAAGTTTGCTGCTTTTGTTTATATCTCCATAGAACTCAATTTTAATATATTAGTTAAGAACAAAAGTAGTTGAATGGTTTTGACATCTAAAACAAATTTAGAATGTGAAGCTCACTCTGCATCTGAATGAAAGTTGTTAAATAGTTGTTTTTAATTTTGTTCCCTTTATTATGCCATGGTCTGAAATTAAATTTGTCTTTCATTTAAAATTCTACCAATGAAAGTTTAATAATTTTTCTAAATGTCTTTCTCTATTGGTGTGTAAACTTTCTAACCTGATCATTTTTTTTTTATTCATAAAACTCATGCATGCAAAATGGATAATTAACTCAACTTTTTACTAATTTTATTTGATTGGCATTACTTAAGGGGAATATATTTACTGTCACTTACCTCATACTGTCAAAGACACACTTTGTTTGTTACAATATTAAGATTTTTATAAGGGCTCTGTCATAGCAGAATCTGGTTTGACTACACTTTTATTTTAAAGGTAAAACGCTACTATGAAGAAAGTATTCAACTAAATTAAATCAGCAAATCTTTTTTTGCACGTACAAACTGATAGAGAGGTGCAACAGCAGGTAGGTAGGTAGGTATCGTTAAGAAAGTACAGTACCTTTCCAGCTCATTTTTGTTTTTTTTATTTTGAAGAATCTATTTTTTTGTTAGCTTTATTTTCAAATTGGTTGTTTGATCACTTTGAATAAAAATGTGGACCAGAACATAGGTAAACATTTCTTCTTTAATTTCACAAGGTTTGAATGCTGGACAAAACCAACGACTTCTTGATGTTCATCACTGGACATGATGAATGGACATTTGCAAGTTACATAACCAGTAAGTAGAAATGTGGTTCTAATTCTTTAACTTTGATCTAAAAAAAAAAAAAGTGAGTTTGTTGCTCTTTTGTTAACAATAATTGTTAAGTAAATCATAAATCACTAATTACATGACTTAAAATGAGATCTAAAATATTTTATTTATAAAATGGAAAGAAAAGAAAATATACTTTTAACTATAGTTTTGGAAAGCAAGACAAGTGAGCGGTAAAATGAAGCCTCAGCTAATGCTACACAAATTTAATAAGTTATGTTTTGCTGAATTTTTTCAACTAGTAACTTATTTAAAGTTTTGGTATTAATTTTACACGTGTACAGATGTTGATTATTGCTGATATGAGTTTTAAGAGCTAGAATATTTATAAATTTGTAGGAGTGTGGAGAAGTTGAGATAATTATGGTTACAAAATGAATGGTTGTATGCTAAGATTAAACTTTCTTATTAAAAAAACACTAAAAGCAGATTATAATTTTCATGCCTAAATAAAAATAATGCAATGTTTATTGAAAACATTGCTGCATAGCTGATGGAGATTGTTTTTTGTAAAAATAGAAATTTCATTACTGAACACCCCTTTTTTGATGTAGGACAATAACAGTTTAAATTGTGGTATCCTTTTTAATTCTAGTTAGATTTTGACTGAAAAGTATGTATGAATAGAGCAGAGAAAACATTTAAATGCTGAATCTATAGTGAAGTTAGTTTTTAAAAATGATTTTCTGAGTACACAGATTTTTTCATTATGGGTAAAGTCGGAGCTTGCTACATTTTTTTTCCCAAGAATATTCAAAAACAAATTTTCAGTTTTGCTTCACGCTTAGAACAGCTACTTGGTGGATCAAAATGGCACATAATCATGGGACAATTGGATCTCTCTATATTAATCAATTGGTAAATGAGTATGGGAATTGTATCTGAAGATTCTTGTCAAATGATTTATCAAACAAAAGGGTTTTTTTTTTTTTTGTTTTTGTCAGAGCAGGTTTAAATTGCTTAGTGTGTACACATCAGTGCATTTATAGAGGTTATGGTTTAACAGAAAGCATGAAGCTTCTCTTATGAAGAACGTTTAAGCGCAATACCTTTTGTTCTTTTTTATAGACCTCTGAAATTAAAGCATAATCTTTCATATGTAGTGCAGATTTTATAAATTTATTGGCAGTGATTTTGCACATTCCTGTGCCTG
Source organism: Nautilus pompilius (assembly GCA_018389105.1). NCBI lineage: Eukaryota > Metazoa > Mollusca > Cephalopoda > Nautilida > Nautilidae > Nautilus > Nautilus pompilius. Next base: position 125,868 of record JACATO010000603.1, on the reverse strand, counting down.
TTAAATTAACATGCTGGAGTCCAGACATGAAGTTTCTGCTCCTTAGGGTACTTCAGGAATAAGGAGACTGGATGAATTTGAACAAAGCAGTGCTATTTTTGTGAAACTATTCTTTTTTGATATGGTTGATGTTGGTTTGTATTTAATGTAAATGTTAAAAAAGAAGATAAAAAAATAGTTTGTATAATGTAAATTTATTTAAATTTAAGCAATTTACATGTAGAGGAGGAATCTTTAACTATATTTGAATATCTGAAAATTTATATAAAATCAAGAAGTTATTAAAGGATATAGCTACACAGACAGAGAGAGAGAGGGATGGAGGGAGGGAGAGGGACAGAGAGAGAGAGACTTCATTATGCAGCTGCAGCAAGTTAACTTTGACTCTGAGTCCAACAAATTTACTTTCTGGTGGCTTTGTTTTTGACTAGCTTTAATAACTATGTTATGTTAACCAACTTTTTCATTAAAACTTCCATTCCACATGTAAATAAATATTTCCCAGGAAGGTTCTTACCTTGTGTAGTCAGCTTGGTACAATTGAAGACTTACAACAAAAATATATCTGTACAAGGCTGCTGACAATCCCAGCTTTGACCTTTTTATATGTTCCTTTCTATGAGTCTTATGCTTTATTGGATAGAATCAAAAGATGAAATTTATTCATTATCAAGTAGCCTTTTTTTTTGTCATAGCAGAGTTGTGAATTACTAAGATCAATTTGTGCCAGTTTACGTTTGATACTCAAAAATTTCTTCCATTTTGAAGTTTTCAATCTTGTTCAGAAAATGCAAAGGGCTCAGAGAATGTGTTCTAAAATTGGCAACATGTATTCATGTTTTATTGTATAGTTGGATATCTGAAAACATCTAAAAACCATACATTTTTGAAAATATTTTACTCAAAGTAAAATGTAATTCTGGGCGATTTGTCCAAAAAAATTGTATAAATGCCCTGATACCCGACTAGAGGAGGAGGAGGAAGTTCCTGTGCTCAAAGTCAGGCTGCATCCGAACCAGCTAAGCCCTACCACCTTTTGGGTGCTCTTGTGTTTGTTGGTTTTTGTCAAGATGATCAGCAGAAATGAGGATGATGCATGTGTCAAGACATGGACTGGGTGAGGGGTGTGAGGGTGCCATCCCAGCTATTTAGGACATGGGTGACGAAAAGACCCAATCACAGAGTTATGTGCAGAAAGATGAGGAAAACTTTACACAAGTCTTAAAACAATTGTTTGGAGTGGGAGTGGATATAGTAGAAGAGAACTGGGAGGCGCCTCGGGCTGGCCAACCAAACTTAAGTGAAGCGGGATAAACTGTTTAAAAGTGTGCAGAGTTGGAGCCATAAACATCTGAGAGTGCGTCTGACCAGTGCCCTAGAACGATGGAGCTTTATTTTAGAATAGGAAATAATGCAAGTGTACAAGATTTAAGAAAAAGTCATAAAAGAAAAATCAAAGTTTGTGAAACAATTAAAATTACTGGGTTTGTTTTATAATGCATCCCAGAAGGGCACTAGTGATTTGCAACCTACCCAAACTTCCACACTGGAAAACCCTCCAGCTCACTCTCAACCCAGATGTGATCCACGTTCACCTTCATTTGGAAGTGGAAACAAAAAGAAATCTTTGCTAAGTGCAAAAATAAAACCCTATTACTAAATTTTATACACAAAGATTGAAAATTATTATTTATTTATTTTTTCACACTTTGTCTCTTGTATCTCTCAGGCCTAGTATAGGCTATAGAATTATTGTCCAAAAATCGGAAAAATCCAAAATCTGGTATGATTTTGTTCCTAAGGTTGCTTGTTTGAGATAACTGTACTGATTGAAAAATTACTGCATATGGTTTGAATATCTACCTAGGGCAAGTACAAATACCTCTACAAAAAACCGAACAGGTGGTTGATATCTTAAGAAGCAATGTAGTGGGTTCCTATGATCACAGAGTTGATAATGGTGTAAAAAAAAAAATGTTTGATTTCTCTGGCTCTATCTACCCACTTTCTTGGCATTGTTGTACAAATTGTATTCGGGGGTGTTGGATACCTTTAATTTCATTTGAGCAGTGTGTGGAGCAAGTGTCATTTGTTGAGCTATTGAACAGCAGACTAAATATCTTTCTATTCTTGTTTCCATCAAACCAAAAGAAAAAAAAAATTGGGGGTAAAGAAACATTCTTTGAAAAGATTGTGAATTAGATTGTATTTGATTCTTTATGTACAAGAGAATTTTTATTTATTTTCTTGATAATCCTTACTGTTATTATTTCATTTTTTTAATCAGCATATTTAAACTATATGTAAAACATTTTTTTGTTGATTGATTCTTAAAAAAAATCTTTTTAATGAGTAATTTTCAAAAGCATAACAAATCCAAATTTCTTATGAATACTATATTATCCTGGCCAATCCATTTATAGAGAAACACATAGTATGTTAAAATTATGCACCCTATAAAACACTTAAGTGCTTAAGAATAAAAACAATATACAAGACCAATAACCAAAATCTACCACCCCCACACACATTTTAAATAGCATGGAAGGTGTTACAAACAGTACATTATGGTTTACATCTGAAATTATCATGAGTTCATTTATGTATTTACATAGTGTAGACTGAATTTGAAATATTAATGACTTGTATTGCCTAAAATAATTACGGACAATTTGAGAATTCTTGTCTGCCAGAAGACTGTTGAAAATAGGCCAGATAAAAAGTGTTTACATTATACACACACAATATCAGATAGGAGACTGTGAAAAAATAAAAATGATTTGATGGAAGACTCTTTTTCACAGCAATGCTAAAAAAGATTGCTGCCATTTTAATACATCTAAAATTTTTGTTCACTATTAATGAACATATCCCAGATTGGTTGGACACTGTAAGCAGAACAGACCAGGCTAAATACTCATTAACCACATCTAGCTTTAATCATCTTTAGTCTTCTGTTTGTTGCTACAACAAAAGATGGGTAACCTCTGCCAGTATTGGCAATGCCCTGTTAACTTGCATTTTAGGTGCTTTGAATGTATTTAGTACATCTTATATGTGAGTGAATGCGCGTCAATGCTTTCTCACTGTGTAAATCTTCTTGGCTAGTTGGACAGGACTGCTTGCTGTTAGTTCTTGTCATTAATCCAACAACGTTTCATCTGGCCATTTCCTGCTTTGACAATCATCACTAATCTACTGGCTGTCTGATATCATTACATGGTACTCAAATTGTTTTGCTATTTACCCGATATGTTATGTTGCTCGCTCGCTCTCACTGACTGATTGTCAGATTAGTTTAGGTAAAAACTACAAAAGCTAAGCAGCCAATGCCTCTCAGACCCAAGACCAGCTCCAGCCACTTGTACAATCCCAAAATGGAAATACTTACTGCAAAACACTATTTTAAATTAACAGCATTGCGATGAGAGAGGGTCCTTGTCAGGATCGAGCCTTCATGATGGGGACTAGATAGATCACTAAAATGTTTGTTCTGTTGTTAATACTAAGGTGGTGTTCTGAAGTGACGACCAATTTTGTATGAAGTTCTATTCTCTTCATTTTGCTAATTTTTAAAGAATTGAAATGCTAGATATTTATTTATTTTTAAAGTTTTTAATATTCCTAAAAATTAAAAGTTTGTAATTAACTATGAAAAAAAACATTTTTCTTTATAAAAGTTGGTATACGTAAGTGCAAAGGTAGAAATTTATTCTTGTTCTTGTGTATGAATTGTAACAAGATTGCTGTTTAGTACAATAACTGATTAAAATAATCTTGTTTTGGTACAGAAAAAGAAATTGCAAATAATTAATTATTCATTCAAATTCTTTATCATTTATTTTTTTTCAGGTTTTATGAATAGAATATTCCATCCAAATATAGATGAAGTGTAAGTATCTTTAAAGTGGCTTCTGTATTGTTGCTATTGCAGTATCCACTTTAAACACAATGTAACAAGATGGGTTCCCTAATAATTTTTATTACTGATAGTTACACTTTTATTGCATTAACTTTATGCTAAGTTAGGTGTTGCAAAAGGAAGTGACATCTAGTCATCAGATAAATCGTTTTATGAACTATTTTTGTCATACCTTGTGGATTTCAAGAAGAGAATAGCAACGAAGTTGTCAGAACAAAGTGTTACAGCTGACCAGGATGATGTATGTGTGTTGTTTTGTAAGAGGATTTGACAATATTTTACTAACTAAATGGAAAATTTTTGAGCAAATTGATTTTATTCTTTTTTCAGATTGAAGGGTTCATATAAGTGCATTGTTCACATTTCAGCTGGTGATGGTAAAATTGCTGTTACGCTATTCACCAAGACAACCTTTTACTTTGTTTGGAAATATGGCACTGATTAAAGATTGAGAAATTTAGAAAATATAATAATATCTACACTCTAAAAATAGAGATACCTCTAACCAGAATGGGAAAGCTGCTGTTACAACTGTTCTAGTACCACAGCGAACCGACATCATGCTACGAAAAGAAACCTGTTTTATGATAAATGACAGGGTTAGGCATTAGAAATTCTGAACCTAAATAAAATCAGTCAACCAGTTGTTTTCCAGTATAAAATAAAACTGAAATGAAACATCATTGAGTTTAATTCACAGGTCAAATTTTCAGAATTTTTCAATTTGTACTTGTCAGTTTTGTTTAACTGATGAAAGATGAAATTACTACACAAATACTTTATGAAATAGTTTAAATTAACAAGGAAACTATTGATGTTTAACTGTATCAATCTGAATTACACTATCTGTATTGAAATACCATTGCTATCAATCAAGAAATGTAATTTTAGATTGTTAAAATCTAATCATTTAAGTTTTTTGTTTCTTGTTTTTCTTAATAGATCGGGTACAGTTTGTTTGGATGTTATCAACCAAGCATGGACAGCATTATATGGTGAGTGGCAACTGATGTGCTTGATGTATTTTGTTTCTAGACTTCTGGTCAAAACAGGCTTACATTGGGTTGAGACTTTCTTAGAAAGTTCCAAATAAAATACCCACCTCTAGTTTTATTCTGACAAGTGATAAAGTGTTTGGGTATTGATACAGGCCACAAGAATCTGGGTAATAACTATTATCACTCAGTATGTAATCTCTTAACTATTAATCTTAGAAGTTAATTAATAACTTCACTTATGGTAAAACAAACTTTGCAGTTTTTTTTTTTTTTTGATGAATTTGTCTTAATGTATAATTTCTGTTTGTTTTTGATACCAAAGCTCTAATTTTGAGTTGCTGCTTATTAAAATTAATGTAAATATTAAGGAACTCTTAATTAAATATAACTAATATAAAACTAATCCTTGCTCATTTTTTTTCCAGATCTTTCCAATATTTTTGAATCCTTCTTGCCTCAGTTATTAACATACCCAAATCCCATTGACCCATTAAATGGGGATGCTGCAGCTATGTATTTGCACAAACCTGAAGAATATAAAAAGAAAGTGCAAGGTATTTGTTAGCCTTCATCTAATAAACTAAGAACAGAATTTTATTTACAGAAAATATAGGGATACTTTGTTTAATTAGTTTGTACCACTTGGTGGTAGTTTATAACACTTCTGACTATATTTATATATAAGAAAGAAAGATGTTTATGGCTGCTTTACTTGTTACTGTTTGTTTTATTTAAATGAATTATAAATGTGGGATGTATGAATTTATTTCCTAATTTCATTAGGGTGAAATAGCTAAACAATTTCTCATGTTTTGCTATCAACCTGACTGATTTTGGGAGCTTGTATAGTTTAGAAGTATAAATGGACAGGAAGTCTGACTCCAAACCCAAACTGTCTATTAATTAGAATTAGAAAAACTGAAAACTCAATGTTCGTTTTGTAATTCATATTGTATAAGTTTCATATCTAGATGGAATTTGCCTCTTAAAATGCTAATACTTGGAATTAATATATTTGATATTCAAGCTACCTTGCACAATGTACAAAATATTTTAGTTTAAGAAAGGAAAAAAAAAATATTTTTTTTTACAAATTCTGTTTTGCACATATTTTGAAAAAAATTATACTTTTTATACCTATTTTTCAGTAAATCTTCATTTTATAATATATTGGTCTTTGTTATTTTAGTTCTTCCATCAAATCTAGTCAGAAATCAAATATTTAGAATAACAATTCACATTAAATTTATTATGTTGTAATGTCTCTTCCATCATCTCTGAATACTAGTGTTCGTATTCCATGTTAATTATATCATTAGTTTTCTGTTTTGTATTTAATTCCACCTGTTTTGATGACCTGATTGGATAGTCTTTCATAATAGGCAAAGATAAGCATTTTTTTGGTAGTATTGATTGCCTTTTAAAATTAAATCAAACTTTCTCACCAATTCCACTTCACAATTTTGGCCAATGCCAAGTGCATTTTCTAAAGTAATTGTTTAAAATGATGGCTTATACTATGAGTGAGGATTACAAAAAAAAAACTGACATTTTTAGACAGTGAAAGAGAAAATATTTCTTGCAAATTCTCTAATTTTCTTTTAGAATATGTGAAAAAATATGCAACAGAAGAAGCTCTCAGAGAACAAGAACAGGCCTCGACATCAAGTGAAAGTTCGATGAGTGACTTCTCAGAAGATGAAGCACAAGACATGGAACTTTAACATTGTTTGTTGTCCTTTAGGTATTTTATATAACTTTACCTCTTTGTACATATTTTTGATCTCCAAAATATGTGGCTTGTTGTTGGATCAAGCCCATTGTTAATAGCTTCTACCTTCTCATCTTTATCTCCATCTCTCTTCCATACTCCATCTTCCATGTCTTTTTTCTAAACTTGTGTAAATTTTAAAGGAATTTCACAGTACAAGTTTCTCTCTGCAGAAATCAGTGCTTTAATATAATAAAGGAGTATCTACTGTATTGTAATGTTGATGTGGGAGAGAGATTTTCAAAAAATTCTACACAAAAAAAAATTGTGCCTGTGTATCAAAGTTTGTGTAAGAGATTCTGTTACCCTCTCCCCCCCCCACAAATGTGGTTGTCTGTACATTTTATCTATACTGTTGTACATACATACATATATACATATATCAATGACAGATAATGGCAATATGATGCCAGGGTAGATTTATATGTAAAATTTAAACCTGTTTAAAAAAAAAAAGAAAAAGTATAAATAAATAAATAAAAAAATGGAAAAAAAAGTTAACTATTTCGGTTTCTAGTCAGCAGCAAGCCACATGTTTTTTAGCCTAGTATTTTTATAAGAAAGCTTGTTGAGCTAATACCCAATCAATATCTCCTTTTCATTAACTAAAGGAACATTTAAATTATTCAGCCATGCAGGCATTGTCACCACCATAATCTCACTCAGTCATATCATGGAAAGGAAATTCCACCACCACCACGGACAGTCTTGCAAGCCAGAGTGACCATTCCCACAGGGAGTTGTGATTATCACTTATTCCATTGGTATATTTATTTTTTCCTACAGTGTTAAAGCATCTTTGGTTTCTTCTTTTCTTTTCGTCTATTCTCTTCTGAATTTCCTTTCTGTATTCTAATTTGCTTTCAGTAGAAAATAGTATTCAGTTATGCTTACTGACAGTATTATTTTTTTAAGAAGAAAGTCAGTTAATAGTGGTGAAACAAACAAAGCAAGAATTGTTATTCAGTAATTAGTAAGGTTGACTTTTTTCCTCAGTAGCAGTATCTTCACATGTTCTATGATGGAATATACATAGACTTCCAAAAACAAAAAGATATATTTAAATATTAACTAGAAAACAAATAATCCTATAGATATTCTGTATTGATGGACCAAAATCTGAAACAAATTTCAGTAAAGACCCTGTAAACAACAAATAGTCTCCAGTCTGGCATCAATCTCCCTTTCTAATTGCTGTATAATAAATTCTCTTGGTAAATGCATTTAAAATAACAGAGAAAAAAAGATGTTGGCAGGTATGGTGTTAGAATAAATTTTAAAATTCCGGTCAGTACAAATTGACAAAATTCTCTGAACACATCTGACAGGCTTCAATATTCATTTGCATTAGTTACCAACTGTGTCACCCTGGGGTGGCACTACTCCTGGATAAACATTTTAGAATGTTTCAAACAATTATTTCTCCTTTTTTAGATATACTATTCCATAGGAAGGTATCCATGGCACTAGTGTATTTGTCAAAGGCAATGAAAAGTCGCTTTAAATGAATTTAGGTCTGGACATAATTACTCCCTCTTGTCTCAGTTTCCATATCTTTGTGCATGTTTGATTTCAAGTGCCACCTCCATTGCATGCCTGAGCTTGCAGTGTAACTACAGAATTAGCAAGGTCTGTCCATTTACTAGAAATAAAAGTAATTATTTCTCAATTGTTGTCAATGTTATAATTTTAAAATTGGTGATATCAGAGAATATACAATGTGTGTTTGTGAGAAAAAAAAAACAAAACTGTTACCATACCAGGGAAGTATGGCAAACTAAGCTGTTCCCTGTGGGAATCTAACTCTGGCCCACGACCTTAGCAATACAGCAGACATTGGACTAATGTACCAGCTAGTGAGTACAGGGCTCATGTATATCTGATAGTTAAAGAATTTCCAAGATAACAGAAATCTCCACATGAAGATAGATTGCAGTTGAATCAACATTCTGAAGAATTGGGGAAATGTAACTAGGTTTCATAATACTGAACATCAATAAGAAAATCATAGTGTATAAAATTTGTAAGGGTGTTATAACAGGCATATCCAAATAATGTTAAATAACATAAGATGGAAAAGTCAGGTGGTATTGCATTATATTTCCCTGCCAATGAATTTGATGAAATCACAGGGGACAAAACTGAGCCATGGTAAAGCAATGAATTATATATTGTAATCACTTTTATTTTTTTTTTTTTTTTCAGTATTACAGTTATATCTAATTTTAATGAATCTGATGTGAATTGGGAAATTATAAGATTACAATTCATGGAATGAATTTTTATCACAAATATGAGCTGGCTTCATGAGTGGAAATGCTTTTTAATTTAGCATTTAATGTTAGAACTATTTTAAAAAAAAAGTGGATTTTTAAAACTGCTTTTCTAAAGATCATACTAACTTGAATAAGAGATATTAATGTATTCATTTATAGCTGAGAAAATTGTAATTTTAATGAATTCCATTCATCATCTATAAGTAGTAATCTTGAAGATGATTGGATATACAAGAGCAATCTAAAATGCAGAAATTAACTGAAAAAAAAAAGTTAAATAGTAATATTGACTAAAACAAGAAAGGTCCAATTTTAACATTTCTATCAGAAACCTTGATGTAAAAAATGTGTGCTGGAGACAATGCTGAAATTCTAGTTAGATATGACTTGAAAAGATTTCACACGGAGTTTACATTAAATGTCCAGATTGTCATTCTGCATGTTGGTAAGGCTTTGCTTACAAGAAATTCCCCTGCCTGGGCATAACCAGACTTCTGCCAGGGTCTGTACTGACTGTGAGTTAAAAATCATTGGATATTTCTCCAAAAAAAAAAATGTTGATCCAATTTCTTCCATACCTTTGTTACAGATTTATTAGGTCTTGATTCTCTAAACATAATCACTTTTTTTTTTAAAAAACTCAGCAAGATACCAGCTACTTAAGAAACTCAAAGAACATTTGTTTTACTGCTAAATTATGACACAAATCAGGCACCCCCTCTACTCTCTAAATCAGTGGTTCTTAACCTTGTTGGAGGTACCGAACCCCACCAGTTTCATATGCGCATTCACCGAACCCCTCTTTAGTGAAAAATAAAATATGATTTTTTTCAAATTCAAGACATAGATATGTTTTTTACTGGTGCACAAAATGAGGCCGTGCATGAACATTGACCTTGTTCAAAGAACAAAACCAGCACAATGCATAAACTCACAACAAATTACATACCTGCAAATCAGTGTGACTTCTGCTGTTGCCCTTGAGAGACCAGTTCAGATAGCGTGGCTTTCACCTTGGCAAGTGCCACTCTCATGTCATTTTCACAGCAAAGTCTGTTCCTTTTCTTCGTTTTTATGTCCAGCATCCCTCTCGAAAGGATTGCTCGCAAGATATGTTGTAACAAATGGTATAAAAAATCCAGGGCTTTCTTAGCAATAACTGGATACTTCTCCATTTGTCGACAACCAAAACGTTGAGAGCGTTGTTGTTCTGAAGAGTTGCTGTTGAACCCGGCTCTGCTGAATTTCAATGATTTCGTCGAGGTATTCATCATTGACATCTGCTGTCTCAACAGCAAACGTGAACGGCTTGTCTCACCCATGCTGGATATGACTCTCTTGTAGGGAATATCCATCGAGAGACTTTGCAAGCTCATCTAAGTGTGTGGCAATTGTTTGCTTCAGTTCCGTGGATACAGAAATATCTCCGATTCCAGACACATCTTCGATCTTACTTACCCAGTCGTCCAGAAGGGGGAAGTTTTGCGAAGTTATTGGTTCTCCGTTCGTCATTTCCATAACGGTAGCTTTTTTTGAAAAGCCTTCAGGTGTTCTTCCGCTTCCATGATATTTGACTCCACCACCCTGCATCTGCTGATTGAGATGATTGAGAGCTGCGAATATATCAGCCATGTACGCTAAAATGAGAATGAACTCAGGATTTTTGAAGCAATTGCATGACAGTGTTGGTGCTCTTGCAAAAACAGGGCTATCCACACGCATGGCAAAAACACGATTCAGCACCTGTCCCCGGATAACCACCGAACATTAGAATGGTACAGAAGTACCTCGTGAATTCAGAGCCCATTTCTTTACACAGCTCACTGAAGATGCGGTCTCAGAGCACTTTTTCGCACATAGTTCACACATTCCACCACAGTTTAATACTTCTGCCATTTTTGGAGGCAAGGTTTTTGTTGCCAAGGCATGCCTGTGCAGAATACAATGCGTCACAATGATGTTGGTGCATCGCCTTACTAGCGCACCAAAACCGACTTTCTTCCCAGCATGACTGGAGCTCCGTCTGTACAAACTGCAGAAAACCATATCCATGAAAAGATTGTTTGTCTCTGAAGAAGTCATCCACAAGCTTCTTCACATCGGCTTGTTAGTTGTTGTTGTAAGAGGCTTACAAAATAAAAAAATCATCTTTATTCATTCGTCTTTTTCACATAGCGCACAAAAACAGCAGCTGGCTTAGATTAGAAACATCTGTGGTCTCGTCGATTGTTGAAGGCTGAATTTTGCCGGGCTTAAAATCAGATCCGCGACTACTTGAGCCAAGATGTCTTTACTCATGTCTTCTATCTGGCGCTGACGGTGTCATTTGAAAGAGGAATTTTTGGGATAATTTATCTTCGGCCGCTGTTCCGAGTATCAGATTTGCCATCTTTACGCAGCTGGTTTCACGAGTGTTTCACCAATGGTGTGTGGCTTGCCCTGCTTTGCGATCAGGTAAGCAACTTCGTACAATGCTGTGAGGATAGATCGGTTTGTTAACGGGTACAAATCCAAGAGCAGGCAGAGTTGCCCTTTCATTGAATCTGGCTCTCTTCACCTTGAATTCAGCAAGTGTTGTGTTGTTCTTGTATCCCTGTCTCCATGCAGCTTCAAGAAGTGTCCTTTAGTTTTGCCGGTGGCGAGACTAGAGTGCTCAACTTGGCGTTGCAAATCATGCAGATAGGACGCTCACCTCCCCTCACGTTCCGTGATACATGTGAATCCATGTTGTACATATTCGTCCGACCACTTTTTTCTTTTGCCTGACATAGTTAGTATGGATTAAAATATTAACAAAGATATCACACGACATACTACCACGACAGTCACACGTTGACTACTGAGCGCCACTAAATTCCCCGCAGCACTGATGGCCAAGCAGTGTAGCATGATCATCTGCAGCCAGTGATGGCCAAGCGGGAGCGTGTCATCACGAATTTACACGATTAATTCAGGTGTGTCCGGGACCTCTGCAGCGGAGGCTCTGCCGAACCCCTGAGACCGACTCACCGAACCCAGGTTAAGAACCACTGCTCTAAATTGTGTTTTATGGTCACAAAGTTGCTTAATGTCACCTGCTTGTTACAAAGTTTTCTTCTGAGAGTACGGTCATACATAAATCTCTGCATGTATCACTGACAAATGATGTCTTAGAATATTAACAGAGGTATTACTTGTTGGTAATTGTTTATTCTAATCAGAATATTAGTTAACTTATTTAATTAATGAAGAAGTACAAACCCTGGTCTTTCAAAAACAGTTCATTGTAAATTTTTGCATGGGTTTCTATAGAAGTATGACACTAGACCATACAAAAATACTTTAAAAATGAAATCACTATTAGAGTATTACTTTTCTTTCTTATTAGAGTCCTTCAGTTATTTTCAGGATGTATTTTAGTGCATGTTTTTAGTTGCTTTTGGCGAGAAACATTGGTTCAATAATATCTGAATGTAACGAACAACTTCAATTGGGAGCCTTGCAAACAGCTACATTGTTACAGACAACAAACAGTGATTTATATTTTCATGAATATAAGATACTTTACTGTTTTGGAAGAAAGAAAGCAACTAAATAATTAAATTAACAGTTATTCATATTTATGGTTAACTGAAACAGAAAAAGCTAATTTCTTTTTACATATGACTAAAAACAGAAAAAAATTATTTTTTGAAGCATACAATTGTACAGTAGAACTATATAATTTAACCCTGGTAAATCGGCTTAGCTAGCCAGTTTATTCCAATGAATAATTTATATTATATTATTCACAAACTATTAGGTACAGTATTCATTGACTCTTAAACCCAAATAATGAATATTTATAAATTTATCAGTTTTATCAAATTTTCAATTGCTTTTGTATAAAAATAGGCAAAATTCACTTACTGAAAAATCACTTCACACACTATAAACATATTTTAACAATAATTCTTGTGACATCAAAGCTTATACAGTATTGGAAATAATTGTGGAACAGGTAATAATGTTCATGTTCAGATACAGGTTATCCTGAACAAGAGAAAAAAAAACCCTCTCAACCTGCCATGGTTTTAATTCTAGAGCAGCTGCATCCATTAGCTATTTCTGAATAAAAACATTTTGGTAAAAAGTTTTTGAAGCAAGGTCCATAACTACCAAAGGAAGTGAATAACCCTCCCACTCTGATTACATCATTTTCTGATTTGGTACCAGGTTTTATAAGCGAGTCTAGTTTATTAGTTCCAGGTGCTGTCAAGCAATTTAACTCATGTTGAAATAAGTGTTTTTTGATGATGTTTTCATCTCCATGAAAGAGAGAGAAATCACAAACACAAAATGTACATCTTCATAATTTATGCCCTTTGACGACGATACATTATCAATGAACAGTGAACGTTCTGCCTAAACTTCCACTCACTAAACTTTTATTCTTTGTTGGAGTCACTGGAGACAAAGCAGAACCATGTACTTTTTAGCTATTTTTCCCTAATGACCAGGGCACTCACTAGTGGTTGCTTGGAAAAACTGGAATACACAGAACTGAACACAGAAAAAGGCCTAATTTAACTGACTGTTTCAAGCACTTGTAAGATTGGGATGCAAAGCAGAAGGTAGTGCTTTATTTCTGGAAAATTGGATTGGTGAAAAAATTCCAGAATTTTGCATAAAATTGTAAAAAAAAAACAAATTAGTACAGGTGTAAAATCAAAAAAAAAAATCAAATATAATTATGCCTAAATTGTAAGAGTTGGCAGGTCTGTGTTAACACTTATACGAGGTCGGTCGAAAAAGTATCCAACCTTAGGCTGGGAAAAAAAAATTACGTACTTGGGGTTCAATTGCTAATCCCCTTCAAAGTAGGCCCCTTGTGCCTCCACACACTTAGCCCAGCGATCCTTCCACTGTTCAAAGCATGTCTGGAATGCTTCTTCCAGAATGGCTCTCAGCTCTGCTGTCACATTCCGCATGATGCCCTCTCGGCTCTCAAAGAGGGAGCCTTTCAGTGGCATCTTCATTTTTTGGAACAACCAGAAGTCAGGAGCCAAGTCTGGAGAGTAGGGAGCCTGGCGAATGAGCGAAATGCCTTTATTTACCAAGAAACCTTGGATCAGCTGCGACGAATGAGCTGGGATGTTATCATGATGCAGCTGCCAATTTTGCGAGGCCCAGAGATCCGGTCTCTTGCACCGAACTGCATCACGAAGATGTCGGAGGACTTCCGGATAGTACTCCTTTGTAACTGTTTGTCCTTCTGGTGCGTATTTGTGATGCACAACGCCTTGGTAGTTGAAGAAAACAGTCAGCATCACCTTGATTTTGCTCTGGACCTGACGTGCTTTTTTGGGCCTTGGCGACGTTGGGTGCTTCCACTGTGATGACTGAGCTTTGGTTTCCAGGTCATACCCGTACACCCATGTCTCATCTCCAGTTATCATGGTATTCTGGAACTCAGGATCCCTGTTGGCAGTATCCAGCAGGTCCTGCGCAACCTCAAGACGAAGTTGTTGTTGTTCCTGAGAAAGCAGCTTGGGCACAAATTTTGCTGACAAACTGCACACGCCCAAATCCTCCTTTAAAATTGCATGTGCAGAATCTTTACTGATCCCATCGTCATCACCAATTTCCTGCATCATCAAATGACAATCCTCCATTATCAAGGTCTGCACTTTCTCGATGACAACTGCATTGCGGCTTATTGACGGCCTCCCGGAACACTGGTCACTCTCCATCAATGTGCAGCCATCTTTGAACCTGTTGTACCATTCTTTTATTTGGGTAACACCCATGGCATTGTCACCAAAAGCCTGTTGAATTTTGTGAATTGTTTCCGTTTGGGTATCTCCAAGCTTTTGGCAAAACTTTATGCAAGATTGTTGCTCCACAGGCGAAATGAAAATGTGATGAGTAAGTAGTACAGCACCTCACATGCTGGCTACCTGACAGTGACTGACGAATCCAGATGTGCATGAAGGCATGCAGCTCCACTATGCACACTTCTGCCTCCCTCACGTCATTACTTCCCACAGGAAAAAATAAAGTTGGATACTTTTTCAACAGACCTCGTACCTGCAAGATCTCTACAGGCTTATCTCCTATCGTGTAGAAGAACACAGTTGAGGCACTTGACATCTTTTGAGAGTTCGGGTTTTCTTCCTCAACTGTGTCTATTGTCAAGAGCATCAGTTTCGCATATCCTCAGAGTCTTGCATAAGATGAAGTCAGGCTGCAATCTACTGCATCAAATAACCTTCACTAGCTATATACTTCTCCAGAAGCAACAGTATTCACCACACTACTGTCTATACTTTCATAATCCCATAGGTGTGGCACTTTCTGATAACTTGCATGGCTACTAATCGTGCTATATGAACACGATTGTACCATGGTACATTTCAGTTTTATTTGCAAGAGATGCATTATTTACATTTTATACCGTTCCTGTTTCCACAACTATTTTCAATACTGCATATCTGGAAATAAAAACAGTATTTAGTTGTTGACAGAACTGAAGGCAAAAAAACCAATTCACCATGCAGCCCTGCTTGTAAATTTGAATGCATTAAGGAAACTAGACAGACTTGGATCTTTCGCAAACATTTAAAACAAGTTAAGTTCTTTTTCAATAGTTCAATTACATGGGATATAAAAGGTGTTCCAGATCTACACTACCAATACATCATTTCAGTGACTTCACAAATTTCTGGTAGTAGATGATGTGCACTTCCACCCAAAAAAAAATTCCTAAAGTAATATTAATTTAGGTTTGTAGTTACAAGGATGGAAGCCACTGTGGCTTATGGATGGTCCCCAGAAAAGAGAAATGCATGATTGTTAACATAGTTAATAACAACAACATTACTTCATTTATTACTAAAGATATTTTGATATCGACTTGAGCTGGAATTGCAGCCAATTTGTAATTGCAAACCTAGCATTATCAACTGTAGGTAGCCCCCCCCCAAAATACTTGTTCTTGTCAATGAGCCCAAAGCCTCTACCAGATCTTTTCTTGAACATTAGAAATTCAAACTTTTGTGGATAATCTGTAAATGTGTGGGTTTTGAGGCCATATTCCATTACTGTAACTCTGGTTTGAGCATAGTACTTGCAAAGCACATTAATACAATAATCATTACAGAATGATTTAAAATGAACTTAAACCTTTAGTATTTTTTAAATTCTCATTGCAAAGGGTTTTCTTTTTAGTAAATGGAAAGCTGTGAATGCTATACCCATTTTTATAAAAAAAATGTGGTGATAGGTAATTTTGTAAACAGTTTTTCTGCAATTATTTAACTGAAAGTAATATTTCTGAGATTCTCAGCATTGGTTTCAAGCTAAAAATCTTGCTTAAGAAATCTAGGAGGATTAATTTAATCTGTCTCTGGTAAAAAATCAAGTTGATGTTACTTATTTACACTTAAGTAATGCTTTTGATAAACTTCTACATAAGACAAAGAAAATATTAATAATGTTGTACACTTTTACTATGTATATAGAACATTTTAGAAAACACTTAGAATTTTTTTAAAGGGTATTATGGTCATGTGCCACAGGATTCTGTTTTAGGTCCAGTATTATTTTTATTTATATAAGTGATACTGAGACTATATTAAAAATTTTGCAGAAGACACTAAAATACAAGCTAATATTAATACTGTAAAGGATAGAAATACTTTATGGGTAAAAACAAATAATTTATTAGATTGGTCAGTAAAGGGAATTAAATTTAATGCTTAACTACAAAAAATTTTCCAAACAGGCAAAAGAAATAATTACACTGGCAAGCCACTTTATTTGACAAAATAACCACCATAGCATGATGGGACATAGAACCCACCTGGGAGGTGTTCTGAAGAATGTTTGCTCATTCAGTCATTAATACTGCATTCAATGTATGGAGTGAGGTTGAAAAAAATTGTGATGGTGTATAAATCTTTGTTAATCCCACAAATGCTCAAATGGACTGAGATACAGGGACTGTGCTGGCCATTGGAGATGCCTGAAACCATGAATGTAATGTAGACAAGATGGATGGAAACATTGCCATCTTGGAAGTAGCTGTCCCCATCAGTGTACATATGAAACATCACTGGATGCACTCAATTGAAAATGATGCTGAAGTAAAGCTTTGGCATTCATTCTGTCTTCTAAAGGGACTATGGGGCCCTGGGTATTCAAACAAAACCTGCCCCAAAGCGTGACTCCAGAGGCCTGGACAGATGGGACCACAAATTCATCTGGCCTTCTCCAAGTCTTTCTACTATCTGTGCAAAAAATAAAAGGTGAAGCATGACCTGTCAGACCACTCATTTCACCTATCCTCATCCACAAAGTACAGCTGGAGATGTGTGTGAATTGTCCTGCATTGAAAGTCTCTGTAGTTGTTATGCTGTTTAATGACAGTTGGACCTTACTATCCTGTCTAGCCATCTTTCTGCTCTTGCTGTCAGCATGTGTTTGCAACCAAAATTCTCTTCACAGCAGACATTTTCTTCTTTTGTTATTGCTGATAAACTTGAATGACCAATATCTTGACTCTCAAATGCTGTCTCTTTGCCTTTTCTCATATTTGTTAGACTGACTAGAGTTGCTTGCCTAAGTCACATGTAGCATTTGCAGGGAGTACTTGTTACATCATGTGATTAACCTAATTCACATCTGCAGCTTTGATCAGGAGAGATTTTTTTCCCAGTGTTTATATATTTGATACAATAATCAATTAAAAATATTATATCTACCAAGTTTGAATTTCTGATGTTTAAGAGATCTAATAGGGGTTTCCAAATAATTTAAGATTTTAAAGTGAACAGGAACAAACATTTTCAAGTATTTACCATTCTTGACAATTAAATCAAAAAATATTTTTAGAAAAAGAATCATTAATTTGCAGAATAAATAAAAAATTACCAGTAAATTAGTTAACAATAATAGTATTAATCATTTTAAGAATTGCAAAATGAGAATTTTTCTTTTCTGGTTGTCCTTGCATAAGCCATGATGGCTTACTGTCTACTAACTACAAACTAAACAATGAGTCTGTCAGTTCACAGACTTATTACATAGATGTATTTAAAAGCTAGTTTACAGTGCTATTTATTTTTATTTTAACCTTAATGTTGATTAAATACAAGCTGGTATTAAACAAATGTTTTAATTGTAAAAACTATTCTGAAATTATTGTAGGCAAT
The DNA here is from genome assembly GCA_018389105.1 of Nautilus pompilius. Taxonomy (NCBI): domain Eukaryota; kingdom Metazoa; phylum Mollusca; class Cephalopoda; order Nautilida; family Nautilidae; genus Nautilus; species Nautilus pompilius. Next base: position 107,728 of record JACATO010000603.1, on the reverse strand, counting down.
TTTGTGTGTAACCTGCACATTCTGCACGTAAGTTTTTTTTGTCTTTAATTCAAACTTTGATAATACATCACAATATAAAAATAATACATACCTGCTTTAATCTTTCCATTTCTTCAATGGGTTTTTGAGAATGGGAAGAAAATAGTACTACTACTTTAGCCCAAGATGGTTGTGATATACAGTTTGTAACTGTTCCATGCTGATGTCTATTGGCAGAAGTGGTAGAGGTAACTGTTGTCTTGACTAGAGAATAAGCAGTGAATAATTGCACTCGGAAATATTCTCATCTATTCTCACCCAAGGGTACCAATCCCGGTGCTCAGCAACAGGATCAAAGGCATCTTTTATACTCTGAAATACAAATATAAACTTGAAAATCAAGTTAGTGGCAGAGGAACTGCAGAGAGTAATAAACTCCTTCAAAAACTTGCAATGATGTAAATCCCCACATTTTACATGTAAAACATTAACTCAAAGACTGTGGATTTTGTACATATACCCACCATTTTCGGTGTAATTTCAAATGATGCAACATAAGGATTGGCTATTTTTAGTTAGGGAGCAACAATACAATTTTTAGGTTTTCCTCTCTTGTCTAGAATGTTCTGGTCACACACTCCCTCATCTCACCAGCTGCACTTTTGTCATCATGGATATCCCATATCCCTCTACATCCTGCAGTGTTTCTGCTCCTTCGAAGGATAAGTTTCGTGAGAACTTAACCCCTACCAAGATACATATAATATTAGACACAAATGATGGAAGTGATGTTATCTTCTGGAGATTTGTCATTTAACTATTTTTTATATAATTTTTGATGTCAAAACAACTAAAGTGATACATTTTGTGATATTATTTTATAAGTGAAGTGATATAAACTAACATTATATTAATGTATATATCTTTTATATTATTATAGCAACATGTACAGGTATATAGACTAATATACATTATATTTATAAATGTTTGTCTTAAATATCAACAAAATAGAATATACAATATTCAGTGAAGCTCTCATCTGCCACACACAACCTCACACTGCCACTCAATTCCCCTCAACATAGACTTCTAGACCTCCTCAATGCTAAGAAAATGTAAGTAAATGATTTTTTTCACATTTTTATATTCTCTTATAATATGACTTCTTTCTTTAAAACATAAAATCTAGAAAATATGAAACACCAAAAAAATTCTCGTTTTTTTGTGTATGGGGCAATGGCCAGGAATCACAGGAGTTAAGCACAAACTATTTCTAATATTCTTTAGGGATCAAAATTCCAGAGTAAAGATTGCCACAACATTCTATTCGAATAAAACATCAGAATTAAAACTTTACTGCTGCTTGATGTCTGATCAAATTTTACCTGAAATTATCAGGTCTTCCTTTCAATAAAAATCTTAAAAACAAAAGTTTGAGATAAAATCATTTTGGAATATTCTTATTATAATATACTTTAATGATTGAAAATGAAAAAGTTTCTAGAAACCACAATGTTTCTCAAACTTAATAGATAACTGAGAATTTGTATACCTATACTATAGTATAAAAATATAGCACAAACAATTGAAGAATTTTTTAAAAAAACCTTAAAAAAGCATTTAAACCATAGTATTGAATGAAAATCAGCTTATTTCAGCAGTTTGTGCTTCAAGTACATGCAATACATGGAACAATTTCTAATCCAATAAAACAGAAATAATTATGGAAACACACACAGGATATGCACAAATAATGAATAATTCCAACTTAGAAAAGTATATAATACATACGCAGTGCATTGTTAAAGAAAATGCATAAAAACAAAATGAATACATAGTATAGCACATTAGTAGTTTTGTATGAGAGTCCTTTGCATTATATAGAACCTGACTATGCTCCCATGCAGGTTATCAGATGGTTTGGTTGCTGTTTGACTTTCTCAGTAGCCATATAACTACTTATAGCTTCAATAACATTCATATCAAAACGTGCAGTCCAAAGCATCCTGTGTGTTCCATCAGCCTTTTTATGTTCCAGATAGTTTTTCACCACATATGGCTATCTGCACTCAGTAAGATGTCTTTCTGAGGGAATGGCATGCTGGATTAGAACCTACCTGTGCCTGTTGGCAGTCAGTGTACCTTTGATTTTATGGTGCAGATTTACATCCTCAGCCGATATGCAGCACTACTAGACTTGTACTGATCCAGGCCCCATGCTTCACTCTAACTGTTGAACATTAACTTTCATGCCACTTCCCAGTCCACCTTTGAACAAACTACTGTTGATTATTGTCAAACAGTTCAAACTTGGAATCATCTGAAAAGAGCACCTTGTGCCAGGTTTGATAATTCCACCATTTCTCTGCTGCCAATTTCAGCCTTGTTGTTTGGTTGCCTCTCCCTCAAAAGTTTCCAGGAAGCCATATATCCAGAGACCACTTTGCGCTAATGTGCGTCATACTGTTCTCAAAGAAAACCTGACCCCGGCACTTGCAGCTAGTTCATTTGCAGGGTCTTTACTGGCTTATCACCTATTGTGTAGAAAACAAATCCTGAGGAAGTTGACATCACTTTTGGAGAGTTTGAGCTTTCTTTCTCAATCACATCTATTGTCAACACTACCAGTTTTGTAATCCTCCTCATAGTCTTACACACGTTTCCTTCTGAAAGATGGAGTCAGTCTGTAATCTGCAGTATGGAGTAGATTTCACTAAGACTTTGATTTATGTATACTTGTCATGTGATATTTCCTTCCTAGAAGTTATAGTATTCACCGCTATACTTTTATAGATCTGCTGCAGGTGCAACACTTTCTGATTGCTTGCATGGTTATACATTGGAGCATTTCATTTTTATACATGAGATGCAGTTGCATTTGATACCCATTTTTTTTTGTTTCCATATTTCCAACAAAGTATACAATATCAAAAGCAAGCTGTGTGCATCATTCACCAACAAAACACATAAACATCTGAACAAATAATGCCACATCGCTACTGATTAAAAACATTTTAACTGACAAAAATCACATGGCAACAAGGCCTAGTCTAAAACTATTTTGATTATGAGGAGAAAAATAAATGACATGTTGAGTTCCCCAAAGTTATTTTTGTATTGTAGAATGATGAAAGTTACATTAACAAAAGAAATGTCAAAGGATTGGTGAGGACAGTTTCAGGTAACTTATGTTCATCAATAACGAGCAAGTTATCAGAATGCTTGAAGAACAGGTAGCATATCTCCCATCTATGTGACTTGTCCTATCGAAATCCTGCTTTAAAACCATTTCTTGGCACATGGTCGTGACAAAAAGATTAACCACCCAGAATAATTTATTTTACTCAGCATTTGACCCATTTGATTAACTATTTAAGATCAGATAATAATGAGTTAATCCCATTTAATAAAAATAATCAATCCATATCTTTACACAGTCATTCAGTTTGGTTTAAATCTGGCCATTCTAGAACTTTTACCTTTATCTCTGTGAAAAAAGGAATGCTTGAGATCATTATCCTGTTGAAAAATATATTTTCATGCCAATAGTTACCTTGCTGATGGTAACAGTTTTCTTTCCAGTATGTCCTTGTGCACATATCTGTCCATGATTTCTTCTATAAATTCCGACTGATCAACTCTTGAGGTCATACATCTCCAAAGCAGAGCCTTTTGACGATGACTCTTAAAAGTGGTCACTACACACTTTTACCTCCAGTTTACCCTTCCAAATAACTTTATCCCAATTAGTCATTTCCATTCTTTTCACTAATGAATACCTCCTTTATGGCTACTTTTCCTTGAATTCACACTCTGCTTATAATCACAAAAGTATGACTATAAGTGGAGATGGTATAAACAATGTTAGTAAGCTGAACGTTCTATGTGAAATACAGGCTATTCCATGTTCTTTAGTGCTTTAACGACTGATTTATCATTAACAACTGTGTGTTAAATTTGCAGTTGGGCACATCAAGTGTGAAAAATGTCACTGATATGACTGGTTTCTTTTCACCCATTTCTTCAATCTTTGCATATGACAGCCTTTCAAAATTAACAAGATTCTCTTCTCGGAGCTGACAAAAATTGCTCATGGCATTCAAACATTTTTGAAGCATCACCATGCACTTTGTTACCTTTGTGCAATTAACCACATGCTATTTATGTACACATAGTACCTACATGAATGCCTACTTAGCTCCCACATTCAACAATTACGATGACCAATGCGTGAAGAGACGTTTGGGGACTTATAATGGTTTTTACACACCTGCACCTCTTTGGTAACATGTATAGAAACTTTTATTCTGTCTTCTTTTAACAATCTCCTTATCTCTCTTTCTTCCACATATTTATTGGATGACCTTTGTTAGGCTTATTAACCATACTTTTAATTCTCTAAGCTTCAAAATAATACTGAGAACAGATGAATTGGGAAGTGCAATATCACACTTTGCCTGATCGTGTTGGGAAATTGGCATAAAAATGATGATGATGGAAAAATCTGATAAGTTTTAATAACACAAGTTTATACCAATAAAATATTTTTAAGATTAAAGTATTATCATACCAACTTAGGATCAGTATGCAATGCATTACTTTGTTTGATTAAAATTCCAAGAGACCTTTCTAATTACTTTTTTTTTAGAGAAGTCCAACATCGTGTAACAGAAGCAGAGTTAACACTTTTAACATTTGCTAATAATATCAGGTCGTTACAAAAGTTTTGTCGGTTTTTTTACCACAACAATGAGATTTCATACTGTTACTGAACGTGAAGTTTATTAATCAAAGTAACTTCCATTACAATCGATACACTTCTGTCAACAAGTCACAAGCACATTTATACCATTTTGAAAAAAATCTGGATTTCTGGAGTCAATAAACTGTTGGAAAGCAGTTTCAATTGCTACTTGGTTGGAGAAGGATTCCATATGTAGGAAGCTGCTGAGGTGTTTGCAAAGGTGGTAGAAAAAGGTCTGGTGAATAGGCTGGGTGAGGGAGAACTTTGTACCCCTACGTGTTCAGTTTCTGAAGAGTCACTTTTGCAACATGAGGATGAGCATTGTTGTGGAGCAGGATTGGGCCTCTTCGATTCATCAATGCTGGCTGTCGTTGGGAGAGTTTGTGATGAACAACGTTTAATTCACGACTATCTTTCATCTGTGATGGTTTTGCCAGGATGCATAAAGTTATAATGGATGACACCAGTTGCAGTCCACCAGACAGTGACCATGACCTTCTTTGGGTGGAGGATGTGTTTTTGAATGTGGCTACCACTGTGCTGATCGTTTGCGATTGTCATAAAGGATCCATTTTTCATCACACATAATGATTCGGTCAAGAAATGGATCGTTTTTGTTTCTTATGACAAGCAAAGAGCAGATCTCCAATTGACAATTTTGTTTTTGTTCATTCAACTCGTGAGGCACACACTTGTCAAGCATTTTCACCTGGCTGATTGTGTCAAGATGCCAGGAAACAGTTGCAGTGCTTACGTCAAACTCTCCAGCAATTTCTAGCACTGTTTTTCTCGGATTGGCTTCAGCTGAGGCTTTCAGACAGTTGTTATCACAGCTAGAAGGATGTCTGCTATGTTCCTTATCTTCGAGGCTCACATCACCTGACCGAAACTTTGCAAAGCATCGTTGTACTGTGCACTCATTTGCTGTGTCCTTGTCCCATGCTTGCTTAATGTAATGAGTCGCCTCGCTCGCTCTGTGGCCTGGTTTGAGCTCGTGAAGCAAAATGCCACGAAAAACTTTTCTATCCATTCTTCACTCAGAACCCTGAAACAAATATCCATTGTATGATTTTTATAAAGGTAAGTTTTGCATAATGTATGCCAAAGCAGACGATACAAAACAACATACAAGTTATCTACATACACCTTCACAAGCATGCAAGAAGTGAACCCCAAATATACATAATATAAAAACCGACAAAATATCATAACAACTTACTAGTTTTATGTTTTTTCTTATGGAATAATATCTTCCTCTTTGTTATCTTCAACAGCTTTTAACTGGAATTGTTTCCATTGGTGTTTTTGAAACTCCAAAGCCCAACATTACGTTGGCAGTATTCACAGGTAGGAACATCTTTTTGCCTGGTACTGCAATATAAAAACAAGAAATGCACATAATCAAATGAAAAGGATAACTGATATATGCTCGATAGTGTGTGCAATATTTCAATAAATATTCAAACTGCACAGCTAGTTTACTATGATAGTACATGGGTAGTCATTAAGATAATTTTTATATGCTATTCAAAACATGCAACAAATGCTTAATGTTGATTCAAATGTCTCTAGCCACCACCATGCATGGAAAATAATATAGCTTTCCAGTAGTGGGCACCAAGGAAGTCTTGTTTTACATGTGCAAATCATGCTGGCTGGGTCTGGTGTTGCATAATCACATTTACTGCAATTATTCTGATAATGATAAAATACCAGATTATCTGACAAACCAAAATGAAAGGCTGTAAAATGGAATGCCCTACAAAGAGGTTGCTGTCATAAACTTACCACAATCAGACTGGCATTGATTTCAACAAAATGAAAGTGCCAAAGACAGACTATGTTCAGGTTGATAACTACAGACAGCTTTGATGGCATATGCAGAATTGGTTCACCACTACACATTGACAGCAAAAAGCTATGCCAGATGTCTAGCCCCTTAACCCAACCCAGGTGCATGAGCAAACTTACTGCCTCCATTAATGTCAAAAGTGCAGGATATGGTTTCATAAGCAATGGAGGAGTAATGTTCAGTAATAAATTCCATTTTATGCTGCTGGTCAATAGAGTTTATTACTGAAGAAATGCTACAGTTCTACCTATGTATATCACATTAACTGAATTTGGTAAAGGAAGAGTTATGGTATAGAGAGAAATGTTTTACAAAAACTACGATGATCTTATAGAAGAAATTTGACAGAAACTAGATACAGAAATGAGGTCTTACGGAGACATCCATACTCACCATGCAAGCTTAATGGGGTTTTTCAATAAGACAACACTAAGCCTCACACTGCAGGGTATTTTGGGATTTGCAACACAAAGACATCATCAATATGCTACCATCTGTTTCCCAAACCTGAACTCCATCAAATATCTTTGAAACGAGCTCGATTGCTATGAATGATATTGCCAATTAGCACCCCAAGACTTACCAGGAACATCTTCAGGACTTAACAGGAAGACTGGATGAACATCTTTCAATTTCACTATAGTTTGACATCTGTGAGTCACTGGTGTCAAGCTGATGGTGCTCTTGTGATTGTCTCAGATTCCTATGGTGAAAGAAATTTACAATGTTAGGTGACAGTAAATACATTTATCACCACCTAAACACTGTTGCATTTCATTTTTTGGAAAGTATAATAAAATTAATCTAAATGCTATACCAAATAACAAGTCATTCATGGTTCAAATCCATATAAACCAAACATTTGAATATTTTTCAGTTTTATTGTCACATTAGTAGTCTTTACATCATGTTTTGATTTAATATTTCTCTAAGCATTCAGGCTAGCAGCAATGACAAATAGCTATCCCCATCCAAAATAACAGATCAGTTTCTGCTCCAGAACAATATATTTTATTTAATTTTGACTATAAAGTTACTATTTTTGTACATTCTATCATTTAAATATGTAATATGTTCACAACCTACAGTAAAAATCTGGAGTTGTTTTGATTTGAACTTAGAAAAATGTTATGTAGAACGAAGTGAAATATCTTTTGCCACTAGAAATCTCCACAAACATATGAATAAACTGAGAGCATCCTAAGATAGGAATTTTAAAATTTGTTTAATCTTTCATAGATTACAGTCAAACATCAATGTAATAAAGACACAAAGTATAGTATTAAATTCAATTACACAAAATTCTGCAGTACACTGAGCAGAAATCTTTAGTGTTGGCAGGATGAATATTACCTATTATTACCATCTTCCTAGTTCTCACAAAAGCATCATCTGATTAAGGAAAAGTATTTTCAAGTCATAAACAGACCTCCCCTACATAAAACAATATTTGATATTCGAAGGTACTATGGCATAAAAATGTCATTTGAAAACTTTCATTTATAAACTAACTAATCAATCCAACAAATTCTTGAAAACCGTTTTAATTAATGGTGAACTATGCTGATCTAACAATACAGTTGTCCCACGGTATTCGCGGGGGTTACGTTCCTTGAGCACCCGCGAAGAGTGAAAAACCGTGAATATTGGATGTGGTCTATAAAAATGTCTATAAACATCAAAATATAATGTAAAATATAATAAAAAAATATAAGTAAATATATAATAATAATTTAATAAAAAATACAACACTCAGAGAAACACTCGAGATAGCTACATGCAGTAAAATGGGATGATGCGGGGCTGCTGGGCTGCATCTGTTTGAGACAGCACCTCGTGGGCAGCAGCCAATCAGCAGCAAGGAGAAATGAATAACGCTCTCGGATTGGCTACTTTCAAACCTCCAGCCAATAGCGTTTATTTTAAATTTACGTTAGTATTTATATTACAAAATTAGTAAATTATATTGTTATTAATAATTTAGTGTTAAAAAGCATGAAAAAAAAAATATTGCCACGAAAAAAGCCATAAAAAAATCACGGAAGATATTTGCGATTCTGCAAATATGCGGGGGTTTCTACGAACAATTATTAGTTAGGTTCTAAGGAAAATTCCACGAATAACTGGGGCCGTGAATGCCAAACCGCGATTACGCGGGGGTTGACTGTATAGAGGTATTGTGATGTGTGTGAATTTATTGAGACTAAAACATCTGCAAATAATTCAAAGTTTACCATAAAGTTTGATATATAGAACTCATTTTGTGAAACAAATAGACATTGTGATACATGTAATGATGACACTAAATCAGTCACTACCTATGAGACCTTCACTAGCATGCATATGGACGCCTCTGGCTTTTACAACAGATTTGCACCTGCATCTCATTATTTAACAGACATCTGAAGACTTTATGTTCTATTCTTGTGTCAAGGCTTGACAGAGTTCTGAAATAATCCCAAGATCACATGATCACTGTCAATGCATCCAGAGGAACTGCAAGCCATGCAAGATATTGGATATTTGTATCTTGAAGGTGGGTTTATGACTATTCTTGCATGATGGATCCTTATACTATCCTCCATGAAGGTGAACTAATTAATGTGACTTTGCACAAATGATATAAAAACAAGTAATGCTGACCCGTAACAGTTCCATCAAAGAGAATCAGATCACTTTTCTCTCTCTCTAACATGTTACAGTCAGCATAACATTGGTTTGTTTGCTGCCAATCAGAAAAATGATCAGCAGCATAGTTGAGAAAATGGCTTCATCAGACAAGGTAATCTGACTTAGGACTGAAAATACTGGATGTTCTTGTGTAGATTCCTAAATTGACCAAGGTATTGTGAATAGTTGTAAAAAAGGTCTCATACAAAATATCCCTACATTGCTTTGGTCAGTGTATTACAAAAACCTATCAAGATTATTAATTCTGACTCTCTTCTATATTTCTAGTATATTTCACAATTACCAATGCATGTCATGTTGTTGTTTGTGCCTAGAAACAACAGTAATGCCAGTTTGTTTGGTTTTATTTACAGGCAGATTTTTTTCTATTATTATTATGTAGCCAGTAACTGTCTTTTGCTAAATGGATAAAGAAGAAATTTGACTCTTTAAAATGCTACTTTACAAAATTATCTGAGAGTGGTATTAACAAAAAATAATAACCAAACAGAAAAATGACAAAGTTAGCTTTCAGTTTCCCAATCAATGAGTTATAACTTTCTATAAAAAACATGAAAGTTATTTATATTTTTCTGTGGTTCTGTCCAATGCATATATCAGCATCCAATCTCTTCCTTCAGGTTCAGTCCAACTTAAACATTTTTTATACAATCATCATTATTATAGGAAATTTAGAACATCAAAATAGACACTTAAGTAAATTTGGAAAGCCTTTAATTTATTGTTGTAAGACTTGGTCAGTCCTGTCATTATCAAGGGTGAAGTATTGCTACTATTTTTTTAATAATCCAATCTCAATGAAACTTGGGTTGTATAAGCCCCTGATGGCTCTTAGTAAACTGACTAAATCATACCCAACTGGGAATTCTGATATGTCATATAAATAGCTGTGCTCATTCAGATTTTAATAAGATTTTATAAATTTCTTAATACAGAAAATGATAACTGGTAAGAAGTATATAGGAGAATAAAGCCATTGTAAGTCACAGACTAGTATTTATAAATGGGTGAGCAAGTTTTATATAAGAACTGAATCAGTAAGTGACAACAAAACCTTGCAAAATTCATTTTGTAATAAAACGATAAATATTGAGAAGTGGAATTCATAATTCAAGCAAACCACTGAGTTATGATTATTTAAGTGCACAAAATTATGTCAAGTTATGGTTCAGTTCACAATCATTTGTAAAGAAATGAATTTTTATAAATTATCTTCAAGATAGGTTCTACTATTAGAAATGAAAGAAATCAGTGTACATGCATGCATGCTCTTCTTGTGACCTTTCAAAAGGCCAGGTGCAAACTGCTTGATGATGGATCTTGAGTTTATTTTAAGCCAACTTACTTGTCTGGAATGGTGCCACAAATTCTCCACCAACCAAAAAATTTTAAATGCATTGGTTAGCAGGAGACATTCACAAAATTATGGGAGATGTCTGAAATTATTTATAGATTTCCCCCCTAAATGTGACTCTCACTAGCCATTCAGATTGTGATCTGTTATGTTATCATCTATCTGTACTAAGTGACATGTATATTTACTGGAGCAAGGTGGGTATGAAGCATGGCAATACTTGTCACTATGGTGGTGCCAGGATGTTGGAAATCATTACAGAGTTAGGGTATGAGATCCTTCAGCATCTATCTTAGAACTGACTTATGTGTAGACTGCTTAAAGAAACATCATGTGGTGAATAGTTTGACAGTGGCAATAACATCAAGGCAGTGGTTCAAAGACAATTCACTTTCTATGCAAGAGAGATTCTATTGCACAGAGGTGGCCAAACCTTATTGAAAAAAACAAATCACAAAATTAGGAGACGTGTCATATTACATAAATCCAAAAAACCTGTATCAATTTGTACATTGTTTCAGTCTATAAAAATATTTTTAGGCTTCATTACAATAATAATAATAATTATTATTATATACTGGAGAACAAACTATGGTCAACAAGCCCAAATAATGAATGACATCTCCTTTAATTTCTTTGAACCAGTAAGCACAGGTTGGCTCAACCACTTCTGATTGAAGATGCATTTACCTGGCATTATAAAAATCTAATTTTCTTTAACTAGTCTACCATATTGCTGATACTGTGATTGCTTTTTTTCCTCACATCTAAAAATAAGTTTTTAGTAGCAACTTCTGAGATATTGGTTAGGTAAGTCAAAGTTGAAACACACAGGTGATCAGGTGCAACAAGGTTTACAGAAACTGCGCTCTGATAACTTTGTTAACTGTCATGTGATTGTAAGCAAGTAAAAATAATTAATCTTACAGAAAATTGCACATGGAAGTGAAACTATAGGTATGTACTAGATTTACATTTACTTAACAACTGTTTTAATGACCAGTTTCCCAGATTTTATTTTGGGGAATGAATAGATAAGGAAAATCAAAAACTTTTCAAGACTTTGCAAACCCTGGGATTTATGCATTACTTTTTTGTTGATATAAGTGCATCAACAGAGAAGGGGACTATGCAGAAAAATAATTATATATACAACATCCATTCTGTTTTAATGTTATAACCATTTTCTGGTTTTCATTTAATCTTGCCTCTTATAAATGTTGTCAACATCATTACACCAACTAAGTGCCAGACGCTACTCATATGCCTTGAAACTGTATTTTGACTTAGCAACCAAAACAGAAACATAAAAAGATCCAATTTTAAAAATATTGTCTACAACAAATAAAATTTGAATGAATATGCTACATTATCAGTAGTTCCAGTTTAAATCGAGTTGAACTGCTGCTCTGAGATGTCTGCTTCCTGAAGAGCAGATGTAAAGTTTGTTGGTGTTAGGAAGGAATGACAAGAATGTATCAGATAGATGTCAACTTTTAGTAGTCAGTGAGAAATCTGAACCTAAAAAAAAGGGCAACATATCTGTGGTCAATGTGAGTATTTGGTTTGCTGCCATTACTTCTGCTGGTTAGAAAAATCTAATATAAACCTTCAAGCATTATTATTTCCGGTCTTTTTTAGTGATAATTACTGTTTCGTAAAAGAAATCTGGTGATACTATGGAAAAGCACTGGTACAACTTGATACTAGAAGAAAAGAAAAATCTTACCAACCCAGACTTGTAAATGAATAACTAAGTTACCAGGGTGGAAGTTAGTCTGTTTAAAAATGACGTTGACAGTTATCTCCCCCTCCCCCACAACAGGACCTTGTAATAACAAACTGGTAACCAATGATATCTTAAGGTAAACAAGACAAAAGTGAATCAAAGAAAACTCCTGGCCAGTCTTACTTTTTTACCCATCCACAAGCTGCTATTTGTAAAAGTTTTTCAAGGAAGGCACTGTTCTGAATGTAGCAATAAATGGCCATGTAAGCTTCAATCAAATGTGTCCAATGCTCTTGAAATATTTTCTGAAAAATTATGAAAATTAACAAATTTATATGAGTGAAAAAAGAAGAGAATTACTGTTTTATATAATACTGTCTAAAGATATTAAAGAAAATTTTAAGCAAAAGATACATCAATTACAATTTAAATGTAAAAATAAAAAGGGAGATACAAATGTAGCATTTTATTTTTTTAATTTGTTAATTCATTAAAAGCAAAGAAAACAACAAAAACTTTGTCCAGAAATTCAGTTACAAGAATTGTTTTCTAAGAATTTCAAAAGAATAAATGAAAACTAAATACAGGTTGATAATTCCTTATCCAAAATCCTTGAGGCTGAATGTGTTTTGGATTCCGAAATTTTTCAGATTTTGGAATACAGATTTACTGGCTTAATTTGGTAGGTAACCCACTGGGGTCTGGGCACAAGTTCATTTACAATATTATAACTGCATATGGATACATACAGCCTACAGGTAGTTTTATGCAACAATTTTTAATCATTTTGTGCATGAAACCATCAGAAAGGTAAGCTATCACTACGGTACCGTAGGGGTATTTGCAGGCCTTCTCAACATTTTAAAAGTATGTTCACACCAACAACAAAGCACAGAAGCAGCACAAAAATTATGGTGAGTAATGCACACGCGTCAAGTGTGTCAGGACCCGTGCGTTGCCTAGGAACCTTCTGGAGTTTTCCACTGAAGGTACTCCAAAAATATTTCAGATTTTGGAGCTTTTCAGTTTTCAGAATTTCAGATTAGGGATTCTCGACCTGTACAATAAACAAGTATGTAAAGAGTAGCAATTCATTCTTTCAGCTGTAGTTGCAGAAAAATCAGTTAGCAAATCTTGGGCACTGGGGAGAATTGACAGCTTCTCACAAAAAAATACCAGTTACTAACCTAAGATATAACTGAAAATTTCCTATGGTTAAACACTTTATTTAACAAAGAAAATTGGGACATGTGGCAACTTTCAGCACAATGAAAATAAGAAACTACTTACTTCCTAAATAAACTATGTACTTTCTAAAATTATATCATAATCATCTCTAAACAGAATTATAATATCATAACAATTAATGTTAGCAAGGATTTTTTCTCTGCCAAATTGTTGATAGAACCACTCGTTAAGAGAAATTTAGGTTTCTATTCAGCTTTAACAAAGAATTAGTTTCAGAAATTGGTTTTATTCATGCAAAATTGTCACAATCCAATTTAAACTTGGGAGTAAATTATCATTTTCAGATAAGATAAACCATAAAAACTATCAACAAATTCAGACAAACATTTAACACAAGCAAGCAAGCAGCCATTTAACATCTAAAATGGTAGTAAGAGATAAACAACTCAATTATAAAGAGGCAGAAAGATTGGTAAGACTTCACAATTTATACAAGAGTTGTTTATCTACACACCTTTTGTTGGTAATCTATTCCATACATCAATGTTGCATGAGAAAAAGCCGCGTTATAATCTTCAAGCTTAATCAGTTGTCATGAAGCCTTGTTTATGCTCTAACAATTTTTTTAATGCTCAAATCTTTCAGAAATGTCCTAAATAAGATTCCTACTCAAACATCTGTAAAGCAGGCCAGATAAATCTAATTGAGATAAGTAGTAAGGAACATCAAACATTTGTTGGTATAGCTCATAATACTAAATGATTAAAAGCAAACAGACTTTTCTCATTAAAAATCTTTAATCTAACAGAGTAATTATATTTAACCTATAGCAACTCACTCACAAGCAAATTATCCAGTTAAAAATTAATTTCAGAAATAAACAGTTCAGTTTGAGATGCCAGCCAGGTAAACACTCCAGTAATCATCTAGACAGCTTTGAAATATTAATACAAGCCTCTTGATTTCTTATCTAGTACTGTTTAAAAGGAATGAAATAATTATCTTACCTGCTCTTTAAATGTCTGCAAATTAACAGATGGCAACTTATCTCCTAGTGACTGCAGACTGTCAGCTCTCCTGTGGAAATCTACTAATACACCATCTTTATTACAACATTGTATAGTCATAAAAAATTCTGGAAAGCAAATAAGTTGAACAATAAAGGAATAATTTAAAGTTATAATATACATTTAGATGTCAAAAAGTGCACATCTGAATGAATGCTTTGAATCAATTTTTAAAAAATTCTCACTGGAATAAACTAGTTAGTGAAAACCAGTTATTGATTGGCATTAACCAATTTTCTATGCATTGACTCAATTTCAACTCCACTTACCTGCTGCTGCTCCTTCCAACAGAAATATTGTACTGTACTGTAGCTGTTATTGGTAGTTTGAATGTTGACACCTGCATGCAGCTGTCACCAAAGCAGGTTAGAAATCTAGAAGTTGCATTTTGAAGACTTTCAATTTGCATTTATTGTAAGGTATAGTCCAGAAACATTGAAAAAGTACTGACTTTTTAACCTGAACTCAATTGCCAGTGTTTCATACATAAGGTAAAAAGAACTGCTAAATTTAAAATATATCCAAGAGTCTGACAGGTATGGGATTATGCAGTGATATGACATTTCTCAGAAAAGGATAATTGGTTTGGAACATACAACAGTATATCTAGACCACTATGCTTTCCCACTGATGTTTGGAGGTCTAAAGAAAACATGCCATAATCCACTTGGCTCAAAAAAAAAATGCAAAAGGTAAAAAATAGAAAAAATGATTTTTGTTTGAAAATCAAGATTTTACTACAAATTTCAAAAAAGGAAGAGATCAGCTCAGTTTATCAAATTTGAATTAATCGTATAATTAGCGAGTATTTTGCAAAGTTTGGCCCTAGCAATTTGTGTCGGGACAGAACAGAGCAGAGCATGACACTCGTAAAACAAGGCCAAGTGTAATTATCTTTTCGTCTTGCCAATTCAACTCCTTGTAGTCAGCAGGTCTATGAGAAATACATGAGAAACTGGCTGAATGAGTCAGTAGATGGCATGATAAATATGTACTACACGGTATTGCTGAAAAAAGAAAAATACAAAATAAAAGTTGTGCTCGCTGTAGGTTGGGCTGCAATGAACTGAGGGCTGTGGAAGACTATCAAAAGTGCAAACTTGACAAGACTAATGAAGAAAACAACAGAAGCTCGCTTGCTAAAGGTCTAAACTGTCAAAATGATAGTACAGTTAGTGAAGGGAATAACAAACCCACGTGAAGGCTGAGGGGTTAATATGGTCAGGAGTGACCTTAAAATAAGTGTTGTTTAAGGGGGAGAAAGGGTCATCTGCCGTATTCCGTTGGTCTAAGCTGATGAAGGAAGAAAACAAGGCCTTAACGGCTACAGAAGAATGCTGCAGCCCGGCACCACAAGAAGCCATTTTGTTTACCATTAATTCACTGCAACAGAGAGAAGTAAACGGTTACATTACAGAATTATTATTTAAAAAGAATTTACCGTGGATAAATATATTTATGATTTATAATATGCAAAAAAATAAAAATAAACCTGTAGGATAGACTTTAAAAACATTATCTTTTTAACATGTCCTTCCGGTGTAAAGGAAGTTATTCGCTTATGAATTTTTCACCTCAGCAGGGATCCTGCCAATTTATAGACAAAACTTCATTAAAAGTGGTTTATTACGTTTTAAAAACGAAAAAGCTCAAATAACAAATGTATCCATAATTTATCCCACTGCCTCTGACAAAGTGATTTTTTTATGTAAAAGAATTATTTCGTCAGTGTAGAGCTAAATGTATGGTATAGAGGAAAGAACCAGAAGAAAGGGTTACTTATTCCCTGTAGATATATCATTGAGCTAAACGCGATTTAAAAGATGACTGGTAATTTTCTAGACTCGGAAACCTGGAAAAAGACGGTTATGTCCACAGGAAAGATATCAGGGGGGGGGGGCGTCAAACTGACAAAACGATATGAAGTGCAGGGAGTGTGCCTAGCAATGTAAGCGTTATCTCTACACATAATACACGGTGTGTGTCGCATGACCTCGCGCTTTATCTCTCAAAAAAAGAGAGGGACCATAGAAGTCGGAGTTTGCAGATGATATTCTCCGTGTTATTCTCTTTATGGAATATAAACTTTAGTCTAATACATAAATATCTTTTTCCATGTTACGAACAAAAATAGAAAATATGGATATATTAGAAGAGTTACCTTCCCTTAGGTGTTCTAATAAACGAACAGTGTATTAGGCATTTTCTTGGTATAGATAG
Source organism: Nautilus pompilius (assembly GCA_018389105.1). Taxonomy (NCBI): domain Eukaryota; kingdom Metazoa; phylum Mollusca; class Cephalopoda; order Nautilida; family Nautilidae; genus Nautilus; species Nautilus pompilius. The sequence continues at coordinate 90,904 of JACATO010000603.1, read as the reverse complement.
ATTTAAAACGTGTATTGACATTTTTCTTTGTATTAACAGAGGCGGTAACCTTTAAAAATTCAACTTTAACTTCGAGGGAGATACAATTGAATACCTATACACACTAGGGTAAGTTGATTTTATGCATTTATGCAGATATCAAGTCTGGAATAGTCAAGATACTGAGCACATGTTACATAGATAATTGACCAAAAAAATAATCAGATCTATAACTTTAACCGTTTTTTTGAGGAAACTTTATTAAAAATCGTCAAAAAACTGGACAAAAATGCAAGGTTTTTTCCTCCAGAAGTTCCAATATAAAATAATGACATTATCATTAAGTGGTCAGAAAAATGTCACAGCTGTTTAAATTTTGTCAACACTAACATGTATGGGGTTCAACTGGCATACTTAGATAACAAAATCATCATAATGTTCACTGTATGAGCCCTTAGAAGCAAAGAAAAGCCTCATCTGGTGGCTAAGGACTTTAGCAAGAATATGTTTGTGCCTTGATTCAAGTCCATAAACAGCATGAGAAGCTTCAGGTGTAAGCTTTACAGCTCTTTCAACACTTTGGGAATGAGAAGGTAGATCTGGCAGGGGCAGCTCTGTTCCATTCTGCAATGCCTCTTGAAGCTCCTGGTCAGAGAAGTCCTCTGTGAGAGCAGGGTTCACAGTTGCCACATTGAGAAAGATTGATGAGTTCTGACCATTGATTAGCATTAGTATTGATTGCTGTTATCTTTTTTAGCTGCTTCTTGGCTGGCTTCCCACTTCTGATGGACAGAATTTTCCTGATAGCAGATTCTCTGACTTCCAAGTCATCAGTTAATCATACAGTAGAGCAAGTTCTCAGGAAGCAGAGCAAAAGCATTGTACTTCAAGTTGTTGAAAGCAACAGTCTGTATTTCTTCAGACTGCATCTTGATCCTCTGGATCATGTTGAAAATATACAGAGGCTGATTGTGGAACTTACTGCCCCTTTTAATCTCAAACCAGCAGACTGCATACACTTCCACAATATACTTGATCAGCTGATAAAGTTTGTCTTGCAAGTCTGAAGGCTAAGTGCCTATTGTCCACAGACACATTAATCAAATGGCCAAAGTCAACCATCTAGCATGGTTTAATGGTTCAATTTTCCAGGCAGCAAACCTTGGATGGCCAAAGTCAACCATCTAGCATGGTTTAATGGTTCAATTTTCCAGGTAGCAAACCTTGGATTGACTTCTCCTCTGGAAATTCCACGCACATACTCCAGGAGAAGCCTCTGGTCACTACTGAGATAATTTAATGTCTCCTCAGCAAACTCCATGTCATCCAGAGCACCACTAATTTTGGTGAATTCCACTTGAGGCAAATCTTGGTAATCAGTTTCACACATCATTCCCAGTGGACCAGTGAAAACAGTGGGACTTTTTGTACTGCCATCAAGTTGCTTGAAAACAGCTCTGAAAGGAAAGTCATTCTGATGGAGTGCACAGCCAATGGTGTGCAATTTACGACCAATTTTCTTTTCAAGAGATGTGACAAGCCCTCCCTGCCAGCCAGTGTTTGTACTTGTGTTGTCAAGTAGTACAGCTTTCAGAGTTTCAACATTGCTAAATTCCTCCAAAGCACTAGCAGTTTCTTCACCAAGACGAACACCAGTTGCTCCAGTACATGGAATAACTCTGTGAGTGAGATACATTCCACTTTCAGTTCCTGCCTCCTTTGTGAAAGTCAGATGGTGCTCCTGTCCCCTTCCTTTCTTCAGTTTAGTCTCACCATCTTCACCGTTGACTTCTTTATATAGCAAAGTGTCTTTGTCAATTTTCCCATCAACTCCAATACACAGTAGATTTTCAAGACCTTCATTGTGTTTTTCATCACTTTTTACTTTTATTCAAGCCTTTTCCCTGTCAATTTTTGATTTATCAACTATTATCTGTTTGACATCAAGCCCAGACTTGAGCAGGTGTATAGCTTGTAGGTCAAGGAGAAAGGCATTGGCAAAACTTGCCACAAGATTGGAAGAGACATCACCCCTGATGAGTTCCATGGCATATCTGGGGTTTTTCAGAAAGTTGTAAGCTCCACTTGGGTGCATCATTGACTTGAACTCCTCATCTTCATCACCAGATGAATTCATTGATTCTGATGAACTGCATTCTAAAGAAACATCTTGTGAGAATGTGGAGGCAAATGTGGCTAACCCTGCCCTTTGTTGCTTTTGAATCTGCCTCTGTAATCTATCTGCTTCAGCTGTAGCCCTCTGGTCTCTCTTCACAGCAGTTGTGTCCACAGGGCCAAGCTGGAAGGAACCCTTGGGTCCTCCTATTTTTGCCCTTTGATCTCACAAGTACTCCCTGTCTTCTACTGAAACTTTCTTTTTGGGTGGACAAGTGCAGACTCTGTGCTTTGTTTGACAATTTTCTACACTGCACTTTACAGCATTGTCATCACAAGGACCTATAGGTAACTTGCAGGTACATGCAGAGATGTCAAAAAGTCTATCCAGCTTTTCTTCTAGGTTTTGTTCCTGTACTGTAGAAAGTGATTTTCTATTTATTTATTTTGCTTTCTTAAAGCAGTCTATCCACTGATTTTACTATATAATATTCATCATACAAGCACAGCCATGGGTTCACTGCCTGCCATATTTCGATTACTTCTCTGGCTATCAATTTAGCAATATCATAGTCTTTCATTTCTGGATGGCTGTTCTGGAGGAAATAACTGTACTGAATAACTTGACGGGCAGTGGGAGGTTCTGTTTTATCCAAGGGTGAAGTCTGGCCACTGAATGTTTTTGCACTGTCACCTCATGTTACAATAGACTTCCGTTTTATACCAATTTTTGGGGAAAATGTGAATTGTCTTTAAATAAACACAAATAAAGCACTACAGCCTTCACTATTCTGCCTTGCTTTGCCGAATCACCTGTAAAAAAATAAAAATATTAGATAATATTAGAAAATAACTTGATTTTGTGTACATTTGCAGGTTAAAATGATAATAAATAATGAGATGCAAATCCTCAAAAGGTGCAACCATATTGACATACACCAGTTTATACAATGTTTTCTGTACCTCAATACCTTTCTATCTATACTTGTCCAAGATCCCACTTCCCAAATCAACCTACCCTAATACACACTTACATAGACATGAACACATAGGTACACATACATGCATACATGTGCACTAAAAAGTTAAAATAAAGATACCGTATCTTTAGAACTCGTTCTACACATTTGAATAAAGTTTATATCTCCATGAAGGAAAATCCCACCAAAATCAGATCTGATCTGAAATCATGTTTCTTTTATTATATATGAAATATATATGGTAGCGCATGGGAGGGTCGATGTATAAAACTGATGGCTTGGATTCAAGGATAGCAGTTTTTCTTTTAACTTTGTGGCAACTCCAGCTTTTCTACCTACCATTTGTGGGTCTCCATCTGTAGCCAGACTCACAGCTCATGTCCAGTCTACACCTATTCCAGAGCTTCCACCAAACTTTGAAGATGTCATCACCCGTTGTTGTTTTTCATTGGAGCCATTTCCATAAACTCTTCTGTTGTGTGCATACTTGTATCAACACCTTTAATGAAAATTGCAAGCTGTGCCACATCAATTATGTCTGTACTTTCATCAAATGCAACAAAGGACTTGACTTTGTCCTTCCGTTGACTGTTGAGGTTCTCTGATAAATCAGTAATTCTCTCTGCGACTCTCTTTCTTGAAAGGCTTATGTTTGGAAAGGCTTGGCATTTATCTGGACATTAATTCTGCAGTTATCAACGTGCATTTTTTTCAAAAAATTCCCTTCTAGAAAGGGCTTCAATGACAGCTATTTTATGAGCAATCATATAACTTGCCTTAACTGCAGCAGCATTTACTGTATGAGCATATTAGAATACTGACTGCTGCTTTTTCAACAACTTTTCTAATTCAGCAAATTTGTCCTCGTGTAACTTCACAGCATGCTTAGTATTATAATGTCTCCGAATATTGAACACTCTGGCAACAGCAACCTGTTGTGTGCAAATCAAGCAGGTTGGCATTCCATTCACTTCCACAAAGAAATACGAGTTTCTCTACTCTTGAATCACATGACAATCTTTATCTATTTTTCTTTTCTTTGTAACATAATATGGGTTGTTATTATTCAGTTCATAAATATCCTTTGATTAAATATACTTTGCCCACGAGGCGCTGTCTCAGGCAGATGCAGCCCAGCATCATCCCAGTTTACCGCATGTAGCTATCTCGAGTGTTGTATTTTTTATTAAATTATTATTATTATATATTTACTTATATTTTGACGTTTATAGGCATTTTTATGGACCATGTCCAATATTTGCAGTTTTTCACTCTTCGCGGGTGTTCTAGGAACGTAACCTCCGCGAATACCGGGGGACAACTGTAATACTAGGTCATCAGCAGCAGACTTATTAAGGTCCCTCCTCATCAACCTTCTTTATCCAGGGACCCAATGTCAACATTTGTGTCCAGAAATTTATTTAAAGTCCAGCTAAATCTTCTCCCACTAAGTGCCACACATTTTTTTAAAGGATATTCTTAAAGCTCCCAATCATTTGTAGGGCTTCTTGCCCACACATGGATTCCTACAGCTAAATTAAAATATCCATGCATTCTTGAGGCAATCAAAAACTACAAGCATGTTAAATTTGCTACAGGACTGATTGGCATGTTCAAATATTCACAGGAACGTCAGGGACCCTATGGGCATGTTAAGTAATCTGAGGGGCGTGTGACTAAAGCAGACTCCACATGGACAGACAGGATATTTCAGTAAATAATTAATAAATTCTTAGGGTAGACTGCACCTGGAGAATCTGCCCCCTGTTACTATACTATTTACACTGTCATCACTGTACAGAGTGAATATGCACTGAAAGAAAAGAAGGCAGATTTACTTCATTTTTAATGACCAATAAACAACTTTAAATGCTGGGCATAGGATTTTAGTGAAAAATAATTTCTATAATATTAAAAGGACTTTATATTCATTAATTAATTAAACTAGATATTTATTTTAAAGTTATCAATATTTAGCATGCTAAAGTAATACTCTCTAGATACAGCCTGCTCTCTATCTCCAATTTCTGAGTCACTATCTCATTAACTGACCAACTCAGTCATTTTTCTGACCTTTGATCCATCTTCAGTGCCCCAGCACAAAGATCTAGTTCAAACAGAATTGTGGGTGGGTACCCTATACTAGGTCTAACTTACAGCTTTCTGGTCAGAGAAAGGACATCAATCTCATTCAAAAGTAACATTTTAGCCAGAATTTCAGTTACTCTGAATTAGCACCATGCAAAGGTAATGTATATGAGAATTTTCATTTTTTACCGACTTTATACAATATTTACCTTCTGAGGTGGAAAAAAAAAGGTATCTTTGATATTCTTATAGGTGTGTATAGTAGGTGAAAGTTCCTAACACTGAGGAGTGTATAAGGATCTACAGTAGACGCTTTAATTTGGAATGTGTGTAATATTGTTCAAACATCAAAGGTTAGCCACCCAGCCTCAATCCCGGAGTGACCTTGACTTCCTGTTCAGAATAGGTGAAGACAAGAAGAAAAGCATTCAGATCTGTACTGAAACAAGTAAACATAAAAGTGCCATATGGTTGTGTGCATTTATATAAGTTTCTATTTATTTCTGATCAAATGTATTCATCAAACAAAACCCTAAACTTTTGTCTGATTGTCAGGGAGTCTCCACAGACAACTGTGGGCTGGTGGATGGATGACCGGTGATGAATCTGCTGCAAATAAACTATAATAAACTGTCATTAGAAGTTGATATTTAATAATTAATTTGCAATTTTTGTTGATTCTCCACATTTTTTACAAGAAAAATAAATAAAAAGTAAAAGAATATTTCAAAAACTAGAATTTAAAAAAAACATTATAACAAAACCAAATAGTTTTAATGTTATGTATTTATTTGTTCGTTTTTGGAGATTATATCAAAAAATACATGCACTGTGAGTATCGGTAAAAGGATCTTTCCTACCCCACCTCAGATAGTTGACTCCTTGTCCTGGTCTGTCTGCTAGTTTACATGGTGTCTCCACTCTACAAATTACTTCGTCCATAGATTTAAATTAGTTTAGGCTAATCTATTTTAAAGAAAGCTACCATAAAGTTTATTTCATTGGTTAAAAAACAATTGAGATGTACTAAATATTTCCTGCACGTACAATGAAATCTACGTATCTCTAATTTTTTTTTACAAATTTTGTTTAACAGTCATCAAAATACAGAAGTGATCTTCAGTATGGTGTTTGGGTAAATCAGATGCTTCCATTTTTAAATAAAAATAAATATAAGGAAAAAACTGTTAAAAATGAATTATCCTTTTTTAAAAAATATTTACAGAATTTCTTCTTGTTGTTGTTTTAAAATGATTGTAGCTATCTGCCAGTTACTTAGACTGCTTTGGATGTCATGTGTTCACATGATTTCTTGGCTTTACACTACAACATCCTTGAATATCTTCCCATTGTTCACCCAATTGAAACAGAGATTTTCTCATTTCTTGCATCGGGGAAAGACATTGTACTGTTGTCATGACATCACAACCACAGCAACAGATACAGTAATAGATGAGGAAAAGATTACAGTTTATCGATTTTCTTCTTACATGCATCTGAAGTGAATCTAAAAAAATGGGTCTCAGTTTCAAAAAATGGGTGCTGACATTCACCTATGTTGTCAACATTGGAAAACTAAACATACTCCAGCCAAAAAGTACCTTCTTTTCAATTCTTACTCATGAAATATTTCTGAGTGTACAAGTAAATATTATAATCTAGATTAGAATTCTTGACAGTAATGGTAATATGATTATTCACTGGCTGGTTACTCTATTATGACCTATGTACCCTTTTAGACTTGGGGATCAGCTGCAGATGCAAATTAAAATAATCACATGATATGACAGGTTGTCACTGCCAAATTATATATGACTTGGACAAGCACATTTACAGTATGCCTAATCGATATGGGGAAAGGCAAAAAGACATTAAACATTGGAAAGACGCACAATGGTAGGTTTTAGTTTGGCAGGTGTCACAATGGCTAAGGCAGTTTCATGGTTAGGCTGCTAGAGATAGGTCATTGGAGCTTCTCAACAATGGCAAAAGAAAAAGAAAATATCTGCTGCCAAGGGAATTGTGATCATAAAAGTGACAGAAAGAGGAGAAGAGCACTTAGACATATTAGTGAAGTCCAAATGTCATCAAACAATAAAACTACTGACAGCCATTTAATTCAGGGTAATTCAGACCCATCTCCAGCCTTACCTTGCCATGAACACTGCGACAAACAGATTATAGGAATAAGAAACCATTGTGTAAGGCAGTGATCAGTTACCAACAGCGCAGACATCTGACTGCAGACAATTGGCATAAAGTGATGAGATTTGATGAGTCACACTTCACCCTCTTTCTTACACAGATCAGAGAAGAGAAATTTGGAGAAAGCCCTCAACCCCTTGTGTGGTTTCAATGTACAGGCCTTTGGTGGTAGAGTCATAGCTTGCCTTGCATACCCTAAGGCAGAACAGCCCAACTTATCATGTGTAGGTCCCAATAAAGTGGCCAGCTAGTGATAAATATGTAACATTAACTTTAGCTATTTAATGTTTGTGTTTACTGTCTCTGTGTGTGCAACAATTGATCGAATTATCCTCATAGCTAATTCTGTAAAATTATCTACCCAAACAGATAAAAATATAACACATAATAAAGATAAAACTGTTCTGAGGCCTGTTTTTGTTACTATTCTGTGTAGTGTGGTTTGTTTTTGTTTCTAAATATTTTAAAGTTTTTCCCAACTGAAAAATCTTGTTTGTTATACATAAAAAAAAAAAAAAAAATAGAGGCTGGAAAAATATGACTGACATTGACTGGTTCATAGAAAGAATAATACATGGACATGTATCAGGCCCTATAGGAATGAATTTGAAAAATGATGGGAGCAGTTTCCTTCAAAAGATTACCTATGTACACCCCTGTTGAGTCAATACTGGAAACAATTGCATAATAAAAATAATAATGGTTTCAATAATGATGAGCAGTACAGCCCCTACGAAATAGTAAAGCAAACATTCAAAATTATAATAAACCACCAAACCCGTTAATTTAATTGTTTAAATATTTAAGTAAAATTTAAGCAACATATGAAGGGAAAAAAAAAAATAAACAGCAAAAAAGCTAGTGTTTCACGGTCCATTGACTGTAATTCGATCTGCAAATATCATGCTAAAAGGCAATGGTCTTTTGATTCTAGAAGTTATTTGAACAATAGTGATAAATGAAGTCCACTAATATGATTTCAGATTAGTATTTCCAACATAGAAGAGAGTCCAAAAATGGTCTACTGGGAGAGGTGCATATTATAAACAAAAAAAATGGAGTGGCTGAGCCATCCTGTTGTTCCAAGGGCATGTATGTATGCATGCATGCATAAATTAATGCACACAACTAACTGGATTTTCTGACCAAAATAGAATTCCATGTTAGCCTTTTTTTTACTGATAAACATAATTTTCATTGCTTATTTCATACTTACTGATTGTTACTTAATAATAATATTAGCATTCATAAAAACAATTAGCATTTGAATAATAGTATATAATAATATCATTAGATTAAAATAGTTATGTAGGTACCAAGGACTGCAAGCAGGTAAATTCAAGAACACATTAGTGTTTTCTGTATCATAAAGTGGAGAAGTCACTCATGTAATTTCCTCTTGTGAATGCATTAGACAACCAGCTTTAAAATTGCTTTATGCTCACTCATGCTGATTTTACTCAACCTTTTTTATCAAAGGGTTGGAGGAGAGAATTGAATTTTTCTAAAATGTTGAGAGATTCCAAAATTATTTTTACTGCATCACTGATAAAGGAAGGATGAAAACATGTCAAATAGTAAAGAAAACATCTCCCTGTTTCAAATTTGTCTTTCTTTGAGCAAGACAATAGGTATACTAAATAAATCATTATTGGTTTCCAATTACAAATCGTTAGCTAAAAAATTCTGGTACAAAACATCAATTAGATATTAGAAAAAATTTTTTTAGTTGTCATGTAGTATTTGTTTGAAATGAATTGCAAAGTCATGCAGTAGAAAGTGAAAATATGTAAATATATGCAAACTGACAGCTCAAAAGTAAAAGATAATAATGTTCAACTTCAGTAAAAGTTTTGAGTTTTTAGCTATTTTGACAATATTAATTCTACTGCAGCCAATACAACTGCTCACATAAAATTATAATTTATATTTACAACTCCCTGTGTAACCATATAGTTTCCGATAAATGCAAACCTCAGAAATAGTAGTTAGACTTACATTAGGATACCACAGTAAAGCTAAACATTCTGGATATACTGATGTCCCATTGTATCTGCAATGATGGTGTTTCTCAAAATCCACTGAAAGTGTGGGCATTGATACATACCAAGTCTGTCATCAAACATTTAAATTGATAGTTTACTGAATTTAAGTTAGTTACAAATTCATTGTTAAAATTCTAGACTTCTGAATTTCTCTTTCAAAAGAATGTAGTGAAAATCACTATTTTTTTTACAAAATTCATTTTTCTGCTCAGTATTTTCCTGTACAAAAGTTGTTGAATGTACTGAACATAAAAATATCTGTGGATCCATATTATTAAACAAGAGATGCTAGTAATTCATTAATTAATAATAATAACAGTAAAATTAGTTATAATTTAAACAAAAACAAAATGAAATTACATTCAGATGTATAAATTTTGGCTGGTTTCCATTATTGATTTCTTAAAAAAATAATCTTAAAGGTAAAAATTTGTTGAAAGATTAAATTTAATATCATCTGGAACCAAAACTATTCTACATCAACAATATCATGATCTCCTATATTTGTATTTGTATTTAAGAATTCAGAATGAGATTAAGCTCAAATAAACAATAATCTGGATTTTAAACAGATTAACAAAAGGGGATAAGTAGAGCTACAGTGATATTTCAATGAAATTTAATTATAATAAATCAAAAGTTTTAAAATGCATAAATTATGTTTACATATACTATGCATATTGTTTTTTTTTTAACCCCCCCCCCCTCCCCTGCCAAGAATCCAAATACTGCAATTTGAACTCTGAAATTTTACTTTCTGGGTAAAAATAATAAGTTCACTGATGTGACTATGACTGATTAAACAGAGAGAGGCTCAGTGGATTGCACAATCCATTTGTCAGTCAGCTGCATTGAACAAAGGCAACTGACAGATAATACATTTTGTTTTATTTGTTATAAAATACATAAAAAATATCAATAAAATCCTTTCTAAAATCAAAATTGATTCCTATGAATTGCAGTAACAGCATAGCAGACAAATTGCTTACAAAAATAGTTTTATTTAAACCAAAATTATACATATTAACACATTGAAAGTTTGCAGAAATTTGACCAAAAAAAAAAAAAATACAAACCTAAAAGACATTCAGGTAAAAGTTGAAAATCTTCCTAAATAAGTAATGACCTACATAGTTTCTATAGAATAATGTCCATGTTTAGAAGATTTCTTTTGTCTATTTCTTGGCCAAGATAATTCAACATCATTCACCTCTTCTTCCTGAGACACCTGAGAAGAGTCCTCTTCCTATATATATATTAAAAAAAAAACAAAAAACACTAAGTTATGAAAATACTGCATTTCTACAATTTTAAGAAACTTAAATATTAAAATAACTAAATGAGGCAAATTTATGAACCCCCAATATTAGTAAAACTCAGAGGATGAATATGATACAGAAACTTAGCTTAAGTAAATATATACCATCCAATGAAAATCAAATAGGCTAATAATTATACTGAAATTACTATGGCACATTAAATGACATATACCACACTAATTGGTTTATCAGTGTTTTTTTTAAATATTTTTTAGAATTACTACATATACAGACAGCATCGATGACAAGCTGCATTAAACTTTGAGATGTAGAACAGTGGTTTGTCAGATAAGGGATGCAACAGGTACAGTTTCCTACTACCTTTGCTCTAATTTTGCAAACAAATTTCCAAAGACATATGCAGACTGGCCAGGTGAGATAATTGACTACTTTTCTGGTGATGCACTTTGCATGTTTCATTCTTATTTGTGTGTTTATGATTATGAAGCCCCAACCATACTCATGTAACTTATAGTCACCAAGGCTAATGCCTCACTCTAGTTAATTTGAGATGTCCTCAAGATGTTGAAGTCAGGACAGGTGTTTGTTCATAAAGAAACTCCAATGTTAAGGTATTGTAGCTGTTAATGATTTAGCAAAGAAAGTCTTCCATAAAGATCAGCATTCTTGAACATCCAGTCTGCTAAAACAAATTCTCCAGCTATGCTGGTATAGTCTCCTACCAATGAGTTGGAAGGGAGAGTTCCATTTTTAAATTTATCTAGCCTCTGCTAAAAGAGCCCATTTAGCAAATATCTTTTGTGCGAAATGTTATATTCATCTAAACAAACTTTTGAAAAGCAATGATACACACCTAAATGATAAGGAACATTTTCTATTAATGCTCTGCTTGCTGACAGCTTGTTTTGTTAGTTAGAAGTGACAAATAGTTCTCATTTTGGATAAGAGCACTTCTAATCAAGTCTGGGCCCTCCACACAAACAGCAAATATCCATATAGTTTGTCAAATTGTTCTTGTGAATTCTGGTTAGGTTTTAATAGCTGTTGCTCAATTTCAAATGCTTGTCAAAATACAAATCCTTTTAATCTTGCAGTTACAGATTAATGTAGTTGAGTGGTATGATGACTGGATTACAAGCTTCTAAGTTATTATTAACAGCAACTGCACCTAGATCCTTCATGAATAAAAGCATGAGGATATTAGGCACAAGCTTGATACATCATCACTAAATCTATCTGGAAGTGCTGGATTTTTCTTTTCTAGAATTTCAGCCACATTTATTGCATATATTAGATTCAGAGGTCAAATGCATGATTATTAGAAATGAAAGTGTTTCTGTCTTCCGAAATTGCATAGAAATAGCATACAAATCAGTTTCCTATTTTTGACATTATTGGTAAATTTTAGATAATTTAGTGAGCCAGCCTAATATCCAACTGATATCTTTCTACAGTAAATTCATTTTAATGCAAAATGTTTGTAGACATTTTAATTTCACACTCATGCAATTTCATTTTCATCATGAAATTAAAATGAAATGATTTATTCTTGAGATTAAGATCTTATTAAACAGCACATGTAAATATTAAAAATATTAATACTAATATAAATTCATACAGAATGTGTTTCTTCCTTACTCTGCATTTCATTAATACATTAAAGAAAAACATGTACATGTATTAAAACTGAATTTTGTTTACACAAATTAATTTTATCAGCAGTTATCTTGATACCAGTTCTCCCACAGCTTTGTTATTACTGGGAGTGGAGTTAAAATGAGTCAAGTCAAGTTTCACTGATTAAATAAAACTATTACCACTCACAAGAATTTTAGCTCCAGACTAGTTAATTCGAAGTTGTCGATAAAATGGTGACTTTGGTTGTAGTTTGGTCTTCAGTTTATGAACAAACTTTCTTAGCTCGGTTTTTTATTTTGTTAAAAAGTCAATCCGATGAGTGTTTGTGCCATAATTGAGTTATTTTGTTTTAATAGATGAGGATGCATAAGGTAGTTGTTTTGTCTTTGTCAAAAATTTGAAGTATAATTGCCAATATACAATTGTTGAGTAAAACACAGGAAGCAATTATGGAAGCATTCAATGCAAAGCAGCAGAGCAGAAAAGCTGAATGGGGAAAACCTTACTGGTGTTGACTTCTGACTGATTTTGTGAAGGATCCCTAACAGTTTTTCTGCCAGGGGATATACCACTGAAGGAGGTACATAATGCTGAAATCAAGAAAATATTTCACAACATGGGTAAACCATGCCACTGGAAACAACTTGTAAAGCAAAGGTGACTAAACTAGTGGAAAGCAAAACAGAAAGGATCAAGATTCAAGTTTTCTAGAAAACTTGTTTCTTGTCATTAATGAATTGACATTGTAGGCACAAAATATTCATACATTCTCATTAGGTGCATGCAAGAATCTTAGAAGACCTATCTAATGGATTGGTGGACAATCAGTCATGTATGCTGCTGATAATCTAATGAAATTCCTCAGCACAGGAGAAAAAGGCTTGCCTTTTGATAACAGATGGAACAATTTACACGGTATCTGCTGGAAAAATACAAGCAACTGTGCTCATGCCCATTATATATTACTTGCATGTACAAAAATGTCAACAATCTTACTTGGAGAGACCAAGTCTTGACATGCTAGATTCCTGACAAATAGAGAGCCACCAACATTTGTCATTATGAGATGGAGAAGTTGGCTCAAGGATGCCTTTTAATATGCAGATTACCTACTGGAAGTTTGGGAAATTGTGAATAGCAAATGAAAGTGATGGGATCCTTGGGTAGCAAAAGCATAGAAAGTGTTTTAAATCCAGAACTGTCCAGCCACTTGCTGCCTTTGAAGCACAATTATCAGAACCTTGCCATACTATTAAACAATATGGAAGGGAACAGCTATATGATCTAATAGGCTTATAAGACCTTGATGCCACTGCATTTAGGTTCTGATAGGTGCAAAACTTGCAGCAAAACAGAATTAAAAGAAATTATAAACAAGTCTGCCATAAATTGTGCAATTGGTGTATGCTTTATCGCAACACTTCTAAGACCTTTAAGAGCTGCTAAAGCATACTTGCCAACTCTCCCAATATGGCGGGAGTCTCATGATTTTTAATCAATCTCCCACCCTCCTGCTTTTTTCATAAAAAAAAGACCCATTTCTCTCGATTTTTAAGAAGCCTCCCTATAAAATGTGAAAACAAACAGATTTTTTGTCACCCATAGTCGATATTTCGCAAATTTTATATTTTGACCAATCGGAAATCAGCAAACCATCGTCCTGCTGTGTATGGCTCACACTATTGTTGTCCACCATTTGACCCTATAGCCACCTGCCACTCCGCAGGCTTGTCTTCCACGACAGGCACTCCCATTTGCATCACAGGCCGCTGCGGTAACTCACTCTTGCATCACCCCCGACAACTTCCTGCCGCTCCGTCACCCCGATAGAAACAAACAATACATGCTGGCAACAGGGGGTGGAACTCGACCTGTTACTGCAGTAGGACTGATGCAATCGAGCCACACTCCTATTGGAGCCAACAGTAAAAAGACTCGGACCACAATGCCTGGGACAGAACATGCTACAAGGAATGGATAGTGACTTTGGCTGGATACACACTAGCCAGCTCAGCTTTAGGTGAACGTGGGCACCAAAAACTTGCCATATTTTTGTAGACAACAAGTCATGAAGATAGTACATAATGTAATCAAAACAAACCCTAAACGCCAAAAATATGAAACAAAATACTAGCCAGCATGGGAGAAAGATTTTCCTTGGGTTAGAAAATGCTCAACATCCGAGACAAGTGCATTTTGCAAGGTAAGACAGAATTTTTGTCTATTTACATAAACTATTTATTTTGAAATAAATATCACTTGTGTGTCTTATCGATGCCGGTATTTCAACATATTTTCTGTCGCTATTTTCACTTGTGTTTGTTTGTAAACTGACAAGTCATTTGTCAAAGATATTTATTGTGTATTAATAAATCATAGATGTTTTATTTGTGGTCGGAATGCCTAGCACTGTATTGTACGAACATTATTGTATTGTAACAATACTCTGGTCATCTGGTCAATTCAGTTTTTTATATGCTGTGGAATTAAGTTAACTTTCACTCGAAAATGCATGTTCCAGATCTAGTATATGTATTTCCCAGTGCATTTGTTTGCAAGTGTCATTAACTAAAACTTCACAGTTTATTAAAATTAAATCATGAAAACGTAATTTTGTACAAAACTTCCATACATCTATATAGGTGGTTGTTTTCTGAAAGCATTCATGAGTGTTTCTGTTTTCTTTGTTGTTTGTTTACATTTTCTAGCACTTTGTGAATCGGATTGCCAAAGTCGAACCCATGAAAATTTAGGAAAGTTGGCAAGTATGCTAAAGAAACTGTTGTCCTGAAATAAACAAAACAATGTATTCTGAGCAATCATGAATATAATGAATTTATATAGTAAATTACTTGGCTGATGTTATTATTTCTTCAATTTAGGTGATAATAAACAAAATTAAAAATATATGTAAATGCTTGGAAAACAAAAGCATTAGGTAAAAAACTAAAGTAAAAATTTAGTAAAAGATACGATCAAGATTGTAAGTTTTGGGACAAAAAATCCTCCTAGTTTATTAATATCAGTTGACAACTCCACTATTGTTTTGTTGATCATGTTGCCTTTACTTCAGCAAACTCAAACCAGTTCATTTAACTAATCCACTAGTCAAAGATAATGACAGATTACATACTGCAATCAGTCAATCCACACATTTATGAAATGCTCATTAACAAAATCTTTTTCCCTAGATATTCCAGGCGTGTTTTATTTATAATATACACAGTGTCTTTGCCTTGTTAAAAATGCATCACTTAAAGAGAAAAATGTTAGTATCTACCTGCAGATTGTACTGATTCTTTAATTGCTCTCGTATTAGAAGTCCTCTCACCAATGTCCCCCAATTTTTCAGCACCCTCTGCTCCAGTTTCTGAGGAAACAAAACCACCAGAGTAGAAAAAACTATTAATTTTTCTCACTATACAATGAACACTGGACAACAACCAATTTACTATTGAGGTAAAAGTATGTGCTAGACAAATATGAGTATACTGTTTTCAAATCTGAAATCAGAATTAACCCAATACTTAAAAACTTTTAGTTACAGAAATAAATGGAAATCATGTTATATATTTTGAGTGTTCTTTTTAGTACTGTGTACATGCAACAGGCTATGTGGGAGAAAGTGATGGTGTTGTTGATAATTCTGATAAAGCTGAGCTTTACAAATCAGTAGAATTTCGCTCGAAAAACAATCCACCTGATCAACCTGGAGGAGTTAAATGACTTTGTCAGGGACCTGGAGCTGTCTAAGCAAAAGGCAGAATTGTTGGGCTTGCATTTGCAAAAGTGGAACTTGTTGGCAGAAGACATGAAAATTTCTCATTTTCATGTATACCATGCTAGTTTGGAAGCATTCTACCAGATGGAGAATAGTGTGTGCTACTGTACTAAGCAATTAGGATATGAACACCATGCTGATGAATGGAGGTTATTCATCGACCCCAGCAAGCTCAGTCTGAAAGCCGCATTTCTCCACAATGGCAATGACAAAGCCATCTGTGCCTATGGCATGCTGTCGGTATGAAAGAGATGTACGAGTCCATGGAACTTCCAATGAAACTCACCAAATATGCTGACCACACATGGAACATATGCAGTGACTTAAAAGTGATAGGCCTATTGCACGGTTTGCAGCTTGGATATACCAAACATGTGCTTCTTGTGCTTGTGGAATAGCCGAGATGATGCAAATCACTAAAAGATCAAAGAGTGGCCATCAAGAACAGACCATACTCCAGGAAACTTCAATGTGCAACGTGTGCCACTGGTACGTCCACAAAGAATATTTCTTCCACCACTGCATATAAAGCTGGGCCTGATGAAGAGCTTTGTAAAGGCAATGAGTATTGAAGGAGCAGGATTTCTTTATCTGAAAGAAAAATTTGGAGTGATTTTAACTGATGCCAAGTTGAAGGCTGGAATATTTGTCGGACCACAAATTTGTGATGTATTTTCAGATCCAGTCTTCCAGTCTGGGCTTAACCCACTGGACCTGGCTGCATGGGAGGATTTCAAACTGTTAGTCCACAATTTCCTTGGGAACCACAAAGCAGACAACTGTGCTGAGTTGGTTCAACATGATAAAAGCCTTTGAAGAAATGGATTGCCTTATGTCGCTTAAGTTGCAGTTTATCATCATTCACACTCTGATTTCTTCCCAGCCAACCACGGTGCTATGAGCGATGAGCATGGTGAGAGGTTCCACCAACACATAAGGGAAACGGAGACCCACTATCAGGGGAGATACAACTCCCACACAGGGTCTCCCACACAGGGTGTGGGATGTTTGTTGGTTTCTTCAGAGACAAACCACTGCTATTCACAAGTGTAAAATCAAGTACTTAAAGCATTTCTAAACAGCTAATGTATACTATGTACAATGTGTTTGAGCTTATAGATAAGAGTTACTGTACAATATACAATGTGTTTATATTGTTTATTTTTTTTTAATTTTGCGATGTGCTTGATTTATTAATAAAGGAAGACTGGAAACGACATTTTTCTATAACTACAAATCCTGACGAGCTGGGGTCAATTCTGACGTCAGATTTGGAATCAGCTGCTTGATTTGATAAAGGACACTTACATATATATACCTCATTAGCAGTCAAAGTTATTTTTTGTTGTCCAGCAATAAAAATACTAAATAGGATACTGCAAGCATAGTACATTAAATTTTGATCAATTTTTCATTTATTTCTGTGCAGGAGGCACTACTGATGTCAAGAATTATTTTACTTTTTTTTAAGGGTCAAAGGTATGAATGAAAATTTAGAGAAACAGAAACATCACTAGATCAATTAGTGATATTAAATTTTAAATTTACAAATCAAACTATTTAAATATTTAAGAAATTGTTTTTTTATAAAAAGAACACATAACAACATTAAATAACTTATGCAAAGATTGTGTTAAATTTTTATATGGAAAAAATTAAAGATATAAAGTTGACAATGAGATAAGAAATAATTTGGATAATGCAAGTAATAGCTCATTTCTGCTTGTATCAGGAATGTGCAGATCAAGGCATATTTGTGAGCATTCCATCAGCCTCTTTACATTCCAGATAATTTCTCACTATAATGCATGCATTTAGGGTCATTGTCATGTTGGAAGATGAATCCCCACCCAATGAGTTGTCTTTTTTAAGGAATGTCATGATGGATGAAACCAGTCTGTACCTGTCAGCAGTAGGTATACCTTTGATTTTATACAAACCTCTGACACCCTTGGCTGTCTACCTTAATACATCCCAGCAGATGTTTTATACTGACTGCTATACAGCTCCCTGGTCCACCTTTGAACAAACTTCTATTGGTGAGTGTACCTTCCAGGTTTGATCATCTATCCCATATTCTATTTCTGCTGCCCATTTCAGCTTTGCTATTTGGTTGCCTAGCTTTATCAAAGGTTTTTTGGCAACTACACATCAATTGAGACCATTAACACCTGTACTTGCAGCTAGGACATTTGCAATGTGTCTACTAGTTCATTGTCTATTTTATATAGAACATCACTTTTGGAGTTTTTGGGCATTCTGCCTCAACTGTATCTATTATCAGCAGTATCAGTTTAGTATCCTCCTAAGAGTCCTGCATACAGCTCCTTCTGAAACATGAGGTCAGGCTGCAATGTTGCACATGAAGTAGCCTTCACTAGCTAAGACTGATTTCTAGAAGCCATAATATTCTCCATACATTAACTACAGTATAGTTATATCACTGTTTACATTTTATATCCTGCAGGTGTGGCACATTCTGATTGCTGGCATGTCAACTATTCATAGTGTACTACATCAACACATGATTGTACTATGGAGCATTTAATTTTTATACACAAGATACAATTCTATCACATTTGCACATCACACCCAGTTTTTCCATTTCCACAATTATTTTCAATATTGTATGTGTCTACATAATTTTTTTTTTTTTAGTTTTGCTACCTTTTATCAGTTTAAGTTTAAAAATACTTTAGTTTTCAGAGATATCAATAATTACTCATGAGAACTTATCATGCACCACATTGTGATTGCTTGTTTTTTGATTCAAGTTGAAAAAATCCTCCAAAATTAGAACAGCACAAAGATCATGTAACTTTACTCACCTATTTCCCTTAGTTATGTCATTAGCATTAAGTTAATTTGTAGAGCAATATTTGTAAACACAAACCTTTTTCTCTTTCTTTCTATCTATCTCCTGCTGCTCTCTATATGCTGCCAGCAGAATCTCTTTGTACTCAGCACAAACCACCCAGCCATCAAACCTGAAATAAAATACATAGTTGTTATTGTTTACATAAATTCACACCAGTGTGCAATCACTATCAGCAGTTTCTATTAGAATTTGTGTGAAGATTTTCTTTCATTTCAACTGTTGATTAAAAAAATCTGACTCTCTTTTCTTAAGATGAAAACTGTCAGGTCCTAAATGTTTTTTTTTGCGTGTGCGCCAAAATGTTGTTAATAATAACTGATGCCCCTATGATTTAAAATTAAAGCCTGTGTAGTTCTTTCTTTATTCCAATGGTAGAAATTAGCAATGTACATTATTTCACTGATCATCTTCCCAGCATTTGAATTGCTTGCTTGGCAGATCTGGGGAAAAATAGCCAATTGAAAGATGCAACATGCTACTTCTCTGCTTCAGCAAATGATTATGGTCAGTTCTACATTTAGTTAGTTGAGCATTTAAAGACAATCTACAATAAAACAACCATCATGTACTGTCCTGAGGCTTTAGATTACTCAAGGAAACATTATAAATGCAAAAAATAGCTAGATGACTGCACTTTGCACCTCACGTACTATCAATTTTGATAGAAATACTTCCCTTTGAATGTATTTCTAATATTTCATGGAGTTTTGTAGCCTCCTTTTGTGTCACATAACAAGATAGTTATGTTCAAAATTTCAAGAGAAAAGGACATTCATATAAAACAGAAAATAGGAGTATTTTGGTGTGATTTGGAGTAGACGGGGGATATGTTTAAGATCTGTATTTTTTTGTTTTAGAATAAACCTGGGTGGTGTTGTAACCACATGTTGACTGATCACTTCTGAAGTATTGATTTATATCTTTCTACTTGAGAGATTTTTTTTTTTGTCTGAACAAAGTGACAGTAATCTACCACATTTGGAAAAGTAGTGAAGAAAAAGTTTATAATATATATTACTAACAAAAATTACTTTTTTCATGGTTAGCAACTGAAAACTGATTTATAAATGATGCAGTATTGTCATAAACATGACGATTCTTTAAACAATCACATACACTGGATGGATCCATCCAGAATGAACATCCCATCCAATCATGGCAGCAGCAATGTCAATTCCAAGCTTTTTAGCTACTTTGTTCAATCCAGGTTCTGCAAGAAAGAGATCGCACTGGTATCATTTAAATACCTGATGATAAATAATAGTAAACATAGTAATAAAAAAACTTAATTTAGAAATGTGCTTTAGTAGAGATCCCCTTATTTCCTATGAAATTAACCAACCTTGTAAATGGACAGCTCCTACTGGAAGCATGGATGGCTGAAACAATTCAACATTCCCATATTCATTTCTTGGAACTTTACCCTATGAAAAAAAAAGAAATTTATATGGCTCACAGATCTAATGGAGAAAAAAAGTAGTCTTTAAAGTATAATCATTAATTTTTCAGAATTATACCAAAGTGATGATAAAAGTAAATCCAAACTACAGGTGTGCATACGCAAACTGAACATAACTAAGTTTATGCAGATAAACTTTAATATCTAACATTACTGACTACAAAGTGATAAAAATGGTACTTTTCAAAACATTTTAACTTTTATAAAACTCTCTGCAACACTTTTAATAAAAAATTACAAATTTCACATGCAGGTAAACAATCTTTTACATAAATGGGCAACTGCATGCAGTTAATGAAATATTTTTAACAAAAACAGTGTATAAGAAACAATGTAGAAAAACAATTTAGCACTTTTAAACTACTTGCAACTCAACCCCGTTCATACATTTTCAGTGAATGATGTAATAAGTTACAAATATGGAATTTCTATGTATTAAACCTTTCAAACCCATTCTTATTGACCATCCTTCTTTTATTGTTATTAAACTTTTTTCTCTAACCTCTCAAAAATTTACATTTATCATATTAACTTGTGATTCTAATACAAGTACAGCCCTTTTCTTGTTTTTTTAAAGGTTTCTTCATTGTAGTCACTCTGTCTTGGATTTTTTGTTCCTGCTTCAGTTTAAAATGAGTTTTTCCATCTATTCAGTGAAGTATAACATTGTAAACTTAAGTGTGTAATGTATCTAAATCTTTCAAGCACACAAAGCATGGGAGTAGACATATCTTTGAGATACATTAAAATCTATCTCAAGAGAAAAGCACTTCTATTATCATCATAATAGCCATGTCATAGAACCAACATACTTTACCTCCATGGCAAAATCCAATGTAAATAAAAGGTTTTATAAGGTAAAGTTCCTAGTTAAATCATGATGCTACTCACATCTACAACAGCTGGAGGATTATATGGCTCAGTCTGCCAGTAACCGAACAATTCCAACTCTGGGTTAGTTTTAGCCTTCTGCTAAAAAAAAAAGTTTAATACAAACATTTATGAAAATCAAAAAATGGTTAGTAACTGCACCTTTCACAAATAACATCTGCAAAGCAAAGCAAATTTATTCCAATAGCAAAGAAATCTATTATTTTTACTGTTTCTTTTCAGATAGATGTCTTGAAGCAATGAAAAATATAGAAAATTTGCTGATTTATGTTGACAAATTAAAAGTTATTACTGTGAAGAAGTCTCTAGAATAATTTCTAAGCATTCATGTAAGCAGCAACAGCTTGAGGCAGTTGTAGTCTTTTTGTGCTCTTCTTCATCCTCACTATCAGGATTTGAAGCTTTGCCAGTTAAGTTCTCAAAATTCATTTGTTGAGACTTCATCAACTAAGTAAAATCTGGCAAGAAAACTCCAGCTCTATGTAAATGGTCCCACAAGTCACCCATCTCCTCAAAATCATTAAGAAAGAATCATCAAGAGAGTTAGGAGAGAAAGGCAGCAGGATGCTGCTTTACAGAAGGTAGACATGTTGAATCAACATTCGTGATTACCATGAAAGTACCTTGAGTTGGATGACTTTCTAATCACCTGCAAAGGTAGTTTTTCTTTACCTGATGCATTAAAACCAACCAAGTCAGTTACCTGTTGCTTGCTGTTTCCCTTCTATACACTTGTCCTTTTGGAACTGCAGTGTCCTATCCAACAGAGGCTACCAGAAAAGTGCTGCTTGTCTAATGTCTTTATCATGATGCCTTTTACAAATTCCAGGGTCATTTCAGGCATGACGGCTACAGGTTCACCAATTTAACAAGAAGTGTTTACCCAGTCAATACTCAACTTGTCTGCATCTTTTTCTGGGTAGATGAGCTGCCTGACAATTTCCTTAGCTTTTACAACAAATATCTGTCAGCTCAATGTTTTCAGCAGAAGTTGTACTATGCTACACCAATTAAGTAGAATTTTCATGACATATTCAAAGCATCTAATTATGAATTTGCTTGGCATTTGTTCAGAACTACCCATAAGTATATTCATGCATAACTCCTGCCCTTTTCTTTCCTTACATGCTGGATAATTTTCAGCTTTTTCTTAGCACCATAGTACTTATTATCTAAATTCAAATCTTGTTTTGGTGTTTACTTCAACATGTTCTATACACACTTATTGGTCAATGGCCCTTTCTGAACAAACAATTTAGATTATGAACCAGTACTATTGTGGCTGGTCTGCAAGAAATGTTCTTAAGCACATTCTACTGCACATATAAAATTGCCCCCTTTTTATAGCCTATTGACAACTCTTGAATATATCACTGCCCTGGCTGAATCTTCAAAATGTAATCAGATTATGGTAAGATGATTAAGATACATTAAACCTGAGATTAGCATGTGAGATACTGTTGATTTTTTCTACAGTGTAGAAAAGCTGCTATTATTTTTGGGTTGGACTTAACAATATTGTTAAACAGAAAGCCATAAACAAATGTAAGCAAATCTTATTTAGCTGCAGTTTCACTAGAATATGAAATGTATCTTCCTGCTATAATAAATAGCTCCCAATCATAGATGTCTAAAATATAGCTGTTCTGAAATCTCTAAATGTATATATTTTTCCAAATTACATTCTATGCAATTCCTCAAAAAAGTTTAAAATTATACAATTATCTAAAAAGATAAAGCACTGTTCTCTGAAATCCAATAATCATCATCTTCAATATTTTCATCCTCAAAGAAAAAAAAAACATTTTTTTACAGAAATTCAATGTTCAAAAAGTTGCAGACAGGTATATTAGTCACACCTGAGCAAAAAGATATTTAAAATAGTTAAAGAAAATTCTACAAGCATAAAGTTGAGAAAAATTTTTTAAGTAAACAACAATAATAATACAATTCCAGAGTGCTGTGCACAAACCTATTATTCACTAGTGATTTGTGACTCCTTAACACTATTTTGGTGACTGCAGTTGCTCTATATAATCATCGTTATGCACTTGAGACAGACTAAAAAATAGTTAACAATAAGATGAGTGTAGAAAGTTATGTAAATAAACTTGATTAATTTTTTAAAAATAAATTAATATCTGGTTTGAAGTTAGTTCATTTCAGATATAAATATTTAATTGTAGATTCCACTTTTTTAAAATCAAAAAAATACCATTACTCACTTTCCTTGACCTGACGATCTTGTAAGGTTCTTCTCTCAACTTACAAAAAAAAAAACAAAATTTTTTTTTTACACACACAATGACGATACTTATCTGAAGTATTATACATTAAATTTGTTTTCTTTGGTTATGTCTACTGAGTTTAAGATGAAACATTTATATCTTATTTTTGTGTAGAAGTTTTATGAGTTGAATAATTCAGATTCTTAAATATAAGCAATTACAACAAAAAAGTAAGGTTGTATTTTTTGGATCTGAAGATAGAAATATTAGCATAAATATAAATGCAGTAACTAATAATAAAGCATAGCTAAACCAATTAAAAGGAGAGTTACCCAGCATTAGAAAAACACCAAGTTTCTTGAAGTGAACATAAGCTGCAAGCACATTTACTGATTACATGTAAAACTTTGTTAGACTCTTCTTCAGAATGTATCTGGTGTGCAAACCAACTATTTAATGATGATAGCCAGTATCTGAAGGTTACTGCCATTCCAGAAGAATAAAAACCAGTGAGAGAAGTGAATACCTAATTATTACAGACTAAAACACAAAAGCTGTAAAATCACAAAAACAATGGTGAAATATTTTCTTCCAGAAAAATGATGATTTTGGGTCATTCTAAGTGGCTCATCCTTGCCTGCAAAGCATTATTAAGTAAACTGCAATTAGCTCAAACAATCGTGTGTATAAAGCATCTATCAATTTGTTGTTTAGTAAATATGCAGCACTAACCTTTATTGATCTTGCCTTTTTGAGCCAAGTCACTCTTGAATGAAGCTAAAAAAAAAATTCTGACAGGTATATTTGGTCATCTGAGCAAAAAGATATTCAAAATAGCTAAAGAAAATTCTACAAGCAAAAAATTGAGAAAATTTTTTTAAAATAAGCAATAATAATTTTAAGATATTTAATAATAGTCAATGAAATTCTAGGTTGTAGAATTTTAAATGCAGAGATCTAAACTACATTGATAATAAAAGAGAAATAAAATGGGAACTTAACATCAATCTACAGGAATTTCTCAATTGGGTACATTTTATTTGCAAATACTTAAAATACAAGAAACTTATATGTAAATGTATATTTAAAATTCAAAATATATGAAGATTCTAGATTTCTCAGCATTTGTTTTTGTTTCAGATGATGGCTAACCGGTTTTAAACATCTCTTATATATATTCAGGCCTTATAACTCTTTATTTAACCCAGTAATTACTTCTTTGCACTAGCAAGATAACAAAAATGACATTAAAAGATTTGTGTAAATAGCAGCAGTTAGTTTGAAGATGATTTAGTAAAAGTTAACTCTTGAACAACCCAACTACTTAAGAGGCATTTTCAAATCAGTAGATATCTAAAAAGGTAGTGATCTTAATCTGATGCTATACTAGGTTTATCAAAACTAAAATTTCTTTAAAAAAATTAATTTAATTAATATACAAAAAGAAATGGCAGGTGAGGAAAAGAAAATGGGTTACAAAAAATATAAGCAATTTCTTAAAATATATTTGTTTGTTTTGATTAGAGAAATTATTCAGCTTCTGTAAGTAACTTTTTGTGAGCACTACGTCGACAAAGCTTATATTTTCAGGTATGCATGCTGTGAAGAAAGGAGCTACAAGTATATAAGATAAATATATGCTTTTGTTTCACTAAATTCTTTCAACTCCAAGTTTCTGGGTGAGAAAACACCTTTCTACTGGTCAGAGCATTGGGAAAATCCCACTTCCCCCTCCCTCCAGAGAGGGAGGGCGTAGGGTTGGATAGCTGGCTTGCAGTCTCAATGTAAACTAATTTTGGTTAAAATTCTTTAAGGCCATAAGTTTTCATTTAAAAAAAATTGTCAATTTTTGTTACTAATCGAAATTTAAATAAAATTTCTTTGAACCTAAAAAAAAAAAAAAGAAGATCAAGGCGTCTGAAGCCATGTAGGGGCCAAGCCCGGTGTGGAGCAAGCTCCCGTTAAGGCCTAAAAGGCCAGGTTGATGCGCCGAAGCATCTCTTGTATCTGTCCGCCGAGGCACCAGGCTTCGGCCACCAACCTCCATTCCCTTCTCCTCGGAGATACACACACACAGACGAACTTTCACACACACCACTTACACATTCATAAAAAAAAAAGGATCATGGCAAGCCTCTGGCAGATCGTGCTCTCAACCTACTGCTTCAAGTGGGCACAGAGGACCATGCCGTCGGGACAAGGTCACTTGAGGTGAACCTTATATGGGTAGGGAGGTGAGTACTCTGCTTTGTGGCTATTGTAGACAAAGTCCTCTACCTGAAAAGAGTGGAGGCGAGGGGCGCTTTTTGCCTTTGGCCTGCCTGTCTGGCTGGAAAGGTTAGGCACGTCGAGACCGATTTTCGGATTTGATGTGCTGAGGCCCTTTTCCCCAAGATTGGTTTTTGGCTGGGTAAGCGATCACTCCCAACTAAAAGCTTTGGCATCACCCAACATGGGTCACTTACGTGTCCCTCATGCTGATCGCTTCGGCCGCCAGTTACACGAGGTGCTTCGGCACCTCAACACGGCCTTTTAGGCTTTCACCAGGAGCTTGCTCCACACACGGCTTCGGCCTCCTTCATTCCCTTCTCCTCGGAGATAAACACACACACACGAACTTTACACCTGCACCCACACGCAAGCACCACAAAAAGATAAAAAAAAAAGAACAATGGATAACTGACCAAATGTACACATTCCCTAGCATACACCGGTTCACTTCTCACAAATCCCACAGGGACTGCTGTTTCTGGGTATATACCTTGAAACTTCAGTAAATGCCGCTTCAAACAATATCTGAAAGAAAAAAAAAAAACAAAAGAGAAAGAATAAGCACGTTTATACCGAAATACTGTCAAAAATTTATTAAAGAAAGAACCATCTCTAATTTTAAAAAAAATCTGTCTAAGAAAATTTGCTATATATAAAGGAAATGAAATCTAAGCTCTATTTCTTTATTTAGCCTGTTTGGCAAAATGTGTCAAAGAATCATAAATTTAAGAAAAGTGAATTTTTATTACTTATATTTACAGATATTCTAAAATTCTGTAATGCTTAATGTATAAATACCTAGAAGTATCACATTTTATATTAAATTCTGTATTTATTTGAGAAATCACCCAGGAAAGTATTTTTTGGCAGATTGTCAAAAATAAGTTTGCATTGCATGACAAAATTTGCTGTGTTGCTGATATGTTAGTTACTAACAGCTGATCGTTTTGATTTGATTCAAGTGGAATCCTCATTACAAATAACCAGCATTAACTTAAAAAACACTTTTGTTTTACAGTAAGTGCACTTCATGTCATTAGGTGTTAGATATTTTTCAATACAGCTTTTTCTAACCATAGATATAAAAAACAATCATACCATAGAAATGTAGAAGCCAGAAAAGTTATAGTTTGATTAAATAATAATAGTAAAGAGGAGCAATTTAAGTTTTGCCAGTCATTTTGTTGGGAGATTAGCAATAAACTGAGATAGTTATTCAGGTAAATTCACCTATTTTAGTATATTAGACTAATTTGTTATTGGTAAAGTGGACTCTGTGTTTTAAAAAGCATGGAATATTAAATAAAAACAACTTTTCTCAAGAACCAAAAACACTGAAGACAAGTGAGGCACCATGTGAGATCATTTTTCTTTTCATGCTGCAAAATGACTTTTATAATACTGTGCTGCTGCCAATTTAAGTTATAAAATATTCTCCAAAATATAATGCTTAATATATTCCAAGGTCAACTGCATCATTATTATAAATCACTTTGAATTAACAAAAACTTTTAATAATTGAAAGAAGAGCAGATTAAATTAAAATATAGAAACCCATCTTCCTGTTAAAAGCCAATAGGTATTTACCAGATCTGGCAACCTGCCAAATACTGTGCCTTCTGAAATGATTCATACATGAATTCTAATCCAGATTTTTAAAGTTTTTTCTCACAATAATACACACATCAAATAAGATTTGGATAGACACTTCATGTTTCTGTAAGCTGACTACTTACAAAGGATGGTTCTTGTAGTCCAAAATGTTGGTGGGCATAGGCTTCTGTAGCAACATGGCTGAAAAATGTTAAAAAAATATGTAGCAGAAATTGTGTTAAATACACAGACTGAATCCTCTATAAACATTTACAATGGTAGAAAAGATGACAAGACAACATTATGCTCTAGTTAAATTGCTGCACTGAAACATGAATCTAGCAAATACCATTAAAGCTTAGTCAGTTGTCAGGTTTCACACACAAGAAATGGTTGATCTATAATTTGTTGAATTCTTTTAAACAATTAAAAATTCCCAAGGTTATCTCTATGTGCATTTAGCTGGACAGTCTGTGCATATATGGTGGTATATACTACTGTGGTGTTCTGATTAACTGATATGATTACTAACTGGTAGAAAGAGTACCATTGAGCGTTAATTTTCATAATGAACCATTTAAGAGAAATAAGTACAACTTGAAATAAAATCAGACCCCCAACTTTGTGCAGGCAATCTGAATCTGGTTTCTATTTGCCAATAATTTAAAAAATCTCATAATCAACCAACTATGCACTGATTTGGATAAAATAAAATTGGTATGATCAGTATGCTCCATCCCCTCCCTCAATGAAACCTGAATGTGTTTTTGAACAATACAGGTCTGCACAAATGTCAGTGACCTTTATGCATGATGCAAAGAGTCAGTAATTTTCTGGAAAAATAAACATTTTTGAATGCAAGTCATTAAGAATCCAACATATTGAAGTGTACATGAGAAAATGCCATGCCGTTATTCACCACTGACAATAAAATAATGAGAAAATCTACCAGCATTTTATTTTGAGAAATTCAAGTTTTAAATTTGATACGTTTAGATATTTATAAATTAAAAATTATTATAATACAATCTAATTTTTACCATTTTTTTAATGCAAGGTAATACAAGTGTTAAATTTAATAATAAAAACTTACAAACAGAAATAACTAAGACATTAATTCTTGATGTTAATTGCCTTTGTACTATATCATTTTTTCCCAAATAATTCTTTAAGCCTCTCAAATTTTTAAGAAAAAAATCTTTTTTTATTGACATTGTATTTTTACTGTATGTATTACCTTTGATTTCATTATCTTCTGCTTTGTTTTGCTCAGTGGAGCTGCTCTGATATGGCAGTAGAGTTTCTTCCCACCACAGCTCTGCTACTCGCAGTTTTCTTGTTTCACAGAACCACTGGGAAGCATAGCGAGCAGTGATGTCTCTCACACCACCATCTGCATTGGAAATGTGTCTGTTAAAATCCTCATTAAAAGTACAAATGATCTTAGTATCTAACACTGAATATAATTCCCATAAAGTCCGATATTACTGATTTTTCTTCTAAGAGATTGTGCCCATGTGAAAAAAAAAAAAAAGATAAAAAAAATTACAAACTATACATCTTTACCCATCATCTTTAAAATGTTTTAAAGGGAATTCAAAAAATTTCAGAGTCCCTGGTGTTGAATAAGTCTCAGTTTCAAATATGTATCTAAACCTTTTAATGAAATGTTTAGGTCACTTATTTTACTTCACAACCACATTCTGAAAGGGAAAGCTGTTGACCAAGATCGTTCATCACTTCAAGCATAAAACTACAACGGCAAGGTAACAAAACTCATATCAAAGACACCCAGTTGTCTAAAGGCACTGGAAAATCACCACAGGTAGTATCAGCAACAATATTTTGTAATACCTGCCAAAGTAGTACCTGGGCAGAACAAGTTACATCTGAAGTTCACAAAGAGACCTGATCTCAGCATGAGATTAAAAATAAAAACTACTACAAAAAAGTATAGTATATGACTCACCTCCATCATAAGCCAGCACATAGTGTAATGGATGTTGAACAGTTTTTTCAATTTCATATGGTTTATCGATATCCAGGCTAATGCAGTTAATACCTAGAAGAGTCAGAGATTGACATTAATTCCTGATTCCGTGCTAAAAAAACTGGTTCTAAAACAAAATTAATCTACATTCAAATAAAAATAACAACCTTGTAATCCTCATTATATCTTAGTTTTCTTGTTTAAAACTTCACCTAATTCACATCTTTGAAGATATTAAGCCTTTATTCAAAATAAAATTGTCTCAAAAGCACTAGTGATGGCTATCTGAAAGAACAATAGGTCTATAACCATCTATAACCAATTTGATGACTGACATTAAAATGAGAGTTATTATGCATGGAATCAAAAATAAATTCCTATCTACTGAAAATTAAGAAAACATCCCACAGTGCCATACTGCCCAACTAAAAGATGTTGATAAACATTAAGACTGGGCAGATAAGAACTAGAAATTAAAATTTCAAAGGCTAACAATATTTAGATGTAAAGAAATATTTTAAAAATGGTTAAATCTTGAGTTGATCTAGCTATTAAAACAGACATCGTTAGCAATAAGTTTTCTGACAAAAATTAAGGCAAACCACTTGGGGCGGGGGACTGTGTAAGTCACATTGTAGTGAAACAAAGCCACTTTTCTCTTGAAATAAACGAGCTTAGATCACTGACAGACAGGGATAACTGTTAGTTCAAAATTTCTACCAATAATGTCAACAACCATCAAGAGCAAGATTAAATTTGATTTTCAACTACCAAAGTCCATTCTCTTTTCATAAAAATTAGTATTCACTCAGATGTCTCCAAAAGTCCAATAATATCTCAGCTTGTCTAAATAAAAGTGAAACATCCAAATAATGATGATGAAACTTACAGATCCATCTTTCCTCTTCTTCAAAGTAAACCTCGATCCACTCATTAATATCTGGAATGAAAATCAGTTAATCAGAACTATTATACCTATGATCAGAAAAAGAAACAGGCCAACCACTGCATTAATTTCATTCTAAAATACATAACACAAATACCAAGATAAATTAAATATTAGATTTAGTAATTATGAATTGCTGATAAAAAATATACACAACTATTTTAACGAATTAACATGTATACAGGGCAGGCATGTAATACACCATGTAAAAAATGTGCTTTATGCTGTGAGACTGAAGTTGAGTCAATTAAAATGGGAGCAGAAAGTCAAACTAAAGTCCTGCATCAGGTGTAATTTGGTAAGATTAAAACCAATGTGCTAGGGACCTGTACCAACCATGTAAGAAATAGGCCAATCTTGGCAACTTGACTAAAAATATACCACAGAAGCACCAAGTTGTATTAAAGATTATCAAATTTATTAATCATAACTATTTCCAAAAATTATATATATATAGTATAATCAGAATAGCACAAAAGTCAAGCAAAAGCTACTGCAACCTGTGGAATCCAAGGCAACAAAAATCCAGGTAATTCAGAACAGATGATTTCAGCAAAATGATCAAACCAAGAAGTGCATTCATAGAAGCCAGCTGCAGATCAAGAATTCCAAACACCTTTATCATGTCAGTAAATAAACTACTGTATTAATCCTGGTCAAGAAAAAGTTAGACAATTCAAAACTGAAACTTCCATTTAATTAACAGACTAAGTTCAACAAGAACTTAATGTAAAAACAAATGTAAACAAGATTCCCCATTATGTTTCAAACAAAACTAAAATCAGGAGGAGCAATTTAAACTGTGACCAAAAATAAACAAAACTTAGGCCTGAGGGCCTGAGGGATAAGCCAATAATGTTACAAAACAGACCTACTAAAAGAAAAGCCAGTAAAAAAAAAAATTGATTTTTAAATTATTTAATCAATAGGGAATTAATTCTCTATCTAAATTAGTAAATTCACAATTGAAACAATACACATGATAACAAAAGTATTAGTACAGTAATGTTTGCAAACAAACAAATTGATTTATATTAAATACTACAATAATCTTTATTTAACACAATCCAGATAAATCAGGTAAAATGATTTCACAGAAACAAGAATCAAGGAAAAATAAATACAATTTTAGGATGCAAGTAAAAGACAAGAATTATTTTGATATTTAATAAAAAGGAATTAATCCTATAACACAAATAATTAATAATATCTTTAAATTAGTAAGATCTCAAGAATAAAAACTACATTTAGAATCACAATAATACTAATTCAGTAATGTTTATAAATACACTTTGCAACTCTTTTACACTATCTAAGCAATAATAAAAGTTAATTTCTATTAATTACTAGAATAATTTATTTTAAAAATGTAGTCTGGAAATTTGAAAAAATGATCACACTGTTGTTCTACTGTGCATACCATACCAAAATTCATAATTTATCAGTAGTTTTACAGTAGAAAATGAGAACATCACCTTAGTCAAGTACTTAAATGTTAATCTACTCTCACTCAGTAAAAAAGATGGCTTAGAACCATATAACATACGCACAAGTACTTTAGAGAGCATGCACCATTATGGTTCCCAATTTGCCCTTTAAACTCAATCATTCATCAACAGGTAATGTTATATATATAAATAAATAAATAAAAAGCAAGTTTGTAAATAAAAAGCATGTTTGTCATTAATGTTAAGTGTTCAATGGTTTTAAAAAATGTGTTAAAAACTTATCGAGTTATAGATTTTGGGAGTGTTTCTGATATTAAAATGTAAAACAATTTTATTAGCTCAGAAAGCTTTACAAAATGGTAGTTGTGATGAAGTTTCTCTCACTTTTAATCAGGAGTTCTAACAGGTTATTTCATCCATGAAAATGGTTGGTGGTCATTACCCTAGGAAAGTTTCCAGGTGATCCCATACATTTACACTATGACCACTTCAGCTTGGAACTAGTCGTTTGTATTTACATAAATTTTTTCAACATATTACTGTTAACATGCTGTACAGATCATAACCATTCTAAATCACCAAATTGGGCTGTGATGAATCCTGTACTCCTGATCACCAAAAGATGTATAGTATGTACTGTACATAAACAAACAATAAAATTTACCAAAGTACCTTGATTCATTCTCTCCGTGTTTATCTCAATGTTGTCTGTTACAATCTTTTTTATTTTAGACGATTTCAGCCCAGATTCTCTGAATGTTCGAGTTTCCTCTTCAAAATCACTTTCAGAGTGGCTACAAGCAAAAATTAATAGGATTTAATACAATGAAAGTCAGTATTTTCCTATAAGCAGTGGATACTGGGATCAACAACTCAAGTTATTCATGCTGTACAGAGAATTGTCAAAAGCAAGCAGACATTTTCAATATGTAAACAAAAGCTTCCCTATCATACTATAAAGTCTTTCAGATGAATAATGCAGTATGGAAGTATAGTCATGTTGTTAAAGACAACAAATTCCAGAGTTGTTGAGAAATAAAAACAAAAATATCCAAAAAAAATGTATATTCAATTATATCACAAAGTATCAAGATAGATTTTGTTCAGTTTTGTAAAAATGTGTTTTTCATAGAAAATAGAGACCAGGTACAAAATAGTTATGCAACATGACAAAAAAAAAAACCTTTTTTGGGCAATTCTTGGACAGCAAACCTATGATTAGTGTATCCTTGATGATATTCTGCAATAGCAACATATTAATAAACATAATAATGCAACAAATTGCTGACTCCTTCATATTATTGTGCAGGTGAATTCATATACCATTGGCAGCAACAGGAAGATCTACTGCAGTAATTATGATCAAAACAGAACAATATTTACTGTAAACCAGTGGTTCTCAAACTGTGGGTCGAGAGCATCTTAGAGGTGGGGGGGCAAAATTTTAAAAAAATACCGTCTTAGGCATGATAATGGAGCTTGGACTTTTGAGCTTATGAATCAGTTTTCCACCTGCTTCCTTTTCTTAGCAGAGGAACAAGGATTCTATAAACTGCCAACAATATTGCATTCTTTACGCTATTATTTATGTTATAGAATGTTATTTTGAAATGAACTTTTATTATACTCGCATTCATTGACGATGCTGCATCTCATGTCGCCAGTGATATTGAAAAGTGAAATTAATAAACTAAAAGTAATAATATTCATATTTCTGGGGCTACTGAATTGAAGAAAATCTGAAACAATAATTATTATTAAACAAACCACATTTGGAAAAGTTGGTAAAGATATTTTATTATTAAACAACGCGAGTTTCCACCATACATGTTTGGAAACTGAACAGCGAAAAATTCTAAAGACAAGGATGGTGCATAACATGCAGTAAACTCAATAAATTCATATCTAGTTGAATTCTGGTGGAGATCAGAGCCACATCCTGAAAACTTCCTCGATAAATTTGTAGAGTACATTGATCTGGCCTTTCAGCACTAACCAGTAAACTGGTTGCTTAAGAATAATTGTTTGTTTAATAATAAAATATTTTTACCAACTTCTCCATAAATATGAATATGTTACTTCACTTTCCAACGTCACCAGCGGCTGCTACGGGGAATTTCCTGATATCACTTTTGTCCCAGTCATCAGCCGAGCGATTACCATATTTGGTAATCTTTTAGCTAAATTTATCTGTTAAAATTTGTTGTTTTATAAAAAATGTTGATAAAGTTTTGTAATTTGCTTTGATATAAGTGTAATGTATGTCATGGATTGTGGTTTTTAACACAATTAAAATGGACAAAACTCATTTCTGCATAGTATAACTGACACCTATTAATCATGTGACAAACTACGATCAGATATTGGCGATCAATTGACGCTGAACTCCGATAGCCGTGTTAGACTTCTCTTGGAAATATTCATGTCTCTGGCATCTCTGCTGGTGTGGCATGTAGTACTATATCTGTAGAAGTGTATGTGATTAGTATAGTTCAATATTTTCATCTGTTATTTTTAGTTTTTAGCCTTTCAAAATGGAAGAGCTTTTGTTGGGTATTAAGAGAAAAGCTAAAGATGACCAATCTACTGGTAGTGCTGATAAAAGCAAGCTTAAGTCAAGAAAGTATAATAAAAGTTGCATATCTTTTGGTTCCACAAGTGTTTTTGTTACTGGGGAAGAATGGTCTCAGTGTTATTTGTCATAAAATGCTGTCTGCTGAGAGTATGAAGCCAAGCAAACTAAAATGACACCCGGAAACAAGTCAGGCAGACTTAGCTAAAAAACCTTGAGATTTTTTTATTCAAAGAGATGAAATGAAGCAACAAAACGCAAGTCTAGTTAAATATATAACTGTCCCTTTGAAATCACTTTTAGCTTCTTATCAAATTGCATATAGAATTTTCCAGTGCAAAAAACCACACACAATTGGAGAAAATTTAATTCTTCCAGCAGCTATTGATATGCTACAACTATGTTGGAGGGAGTCTAGTGCCAAACAGCTTTGTCTACTGACACAGTTTCCCACCGAATCACAGATATAGCAGAGGATCTAAATAAGCAACTAATTGAAAGGATAAGAAACAACCCATTTTCCATTCAGATAGATGAGGCCACAGATACTGCTAAGGATGCTCATTTAATAATATACGTTAGATTCATTGATGAGGGCAAAATAAATGAGGATTTATTCATCTGTAAAAAAATTACAAGGACAAATAAAACTGGGGACCTTTTCAGTATTATTGATAGCTATATTGATGCAAATCTCTTAGAATGGTCAAACTGTGAGGGGATATGCACTGACGGAGCATGCTCTATGTCAGGCTGTCACAAAGGACCTCAGGCTTTAATATGCCGAAAATTTCCTAGTACTGTTTGGACACACTTCAAGCCCTTGCTCCAAAAGATTTGAGCTCAGCTTTGGAGGTTCTACAAACAACTATAAATGTTGTGAATTATTTTAAAAACAGGCCTGTTAAGGCAAGGATATTTGTAAGGTTTTGTGAAGAGATGGGTACTGAACACCCTTCTTTACTGTTTTAATGAGAGTCAAATGGCTGTTTCGGGGAAATGTCTTGATACATGTTTTCGAACTGAAAAATTAACTATACCAATATTTAACTGAAGAAAGGCATAGTGGTGCACACATGTTTATTGACTGTGATTTCAATATACAGTTAGCATATTTAAGTGATGTTTTTCATAAGCTTAACACACTTAATACTTCACTGCAAGGTGCTGATAACAATATTCTTCAACTCAATGACAAATTAAAATTGTTTATTAGGAAAGTTTAACTTTGGTAGATTAAAAATGGAAAATGCAAATATAGACATTTCCTACTTTAGAACAATTTATTGAGAGCAGTAACACACAAATTAGTGAAGATGCGAAAATTTGTATTGTAAGTCACCTTTCTTCTCTAAAGTTTCATTTTCAGAACTATTTCCCAGATGTGGAGAGAGAGACATTTGACTGAATAAGGAACTCATTCAATGCTAAACTGATAGCTGGTATACTCACTACTACCGAGGAGCAGCAATTCATTGATGTTTCTGCTGACACTTTTTGAAAATAAAATTCCTGACAATGTCTCTGGATCAGTGTACAAAATGAATACAAAGAAGCAAGGGAGAAGGCAGAGAATACTGATTATGCTTACAACATCCTATTTGAGAGAGTCAGGGTTTGATACAGTTGCTACAATAAAAAACAAATACCAATCAAAAATAAATGTGGAATGAGAAATGAAAGTGCCTGTCTCGAAAATAACACCCAAATTTCAGGAATTATGCAAAAGCAAGCTAGTTCATCTTTCCCATTAAAAAGTTAGTGGTATATTCAGACATGTCACTTTTCCAGACTATTCCAGAATCCTGGACAGAGAGATATGTTGAAAAAATATTCTGGACTTACAGTAGAAAACAACTTAATAAGGCATAACTAGGTTAATAAACCTTTGTAAATAAATTTGATTTCAGTTTGTTTTCTATGTTGTTATTACAATAACAAAGAAAAATAATGAATTCATGCAATTTGCCAAAATATTCATGAAATGTAACTGAATTAATTAAAAAAAATATATTTTTAATCACTACTCCTGTCTGTATATCTATTTTTTGACAAACCCTAACTCCAACGAAATCATTAGTTTGCAAAAATTCATTTATAATTTTAGGGTGTCACAGTATTGCAAAGTTTGAGAACCCCTGCCTTAAACCATTTAATGTCAAACTCTAGTAAAACCAAAGTGTTTTAAATCTTGTATTTGTTCGTGCGCACATTTCTATACATTTTTTTAAATACAGTTTCCATAGAATAGTATTATTATTATTTTTTAAAATCTGAACATTTTGGAATATTCTAATTTCAAAATAGGGTATAAAAAATATCAGTACCTGATGTTTTCTATTTCTTTATGTTTTTTCATGCGAACAAAATTGGAGCATTTAAGACGTTTTCTTGGCTGGTCTTCAGAGTAACTGATGAAATCACCACCACTCCGATTCTCTTCACATGCCAACTTTTTTTCTTTTGAATTCTGGTATTTTTGCCTCAGTTGTCTTGAAGCAGGTTTCTTCAGCTCACAAATGCTTTCCTTTTCATCCAAGTCTAAGAAAAACCTTGATTTCTCTCTAGCATTTACCAAGGTTTTCATTTTTTTATTTTTTGACTGACTCCCAGAGAAAACTGCTGTAGATGATCTGTTTCTCTGTCTCTTGGTCACCTAATAAAATCAAACCAGTTGGATCATCTTCTTGTAGATTTTTCTGATGTGAATTCCAAACCAAAATATCATTTTCAAATGTATTAGTTTTCCTGTGAGATTTTTATTTTTTAAAAATCTTTTTTTTTTTTGGAAACAGTAACAAAGTTATTCTTTCCAAATTTTGGTTTGCATTCCATAACAATAAAAAACTATTATGCCACTATTAAACAAAAAATTTAATATTCAACGGTGAACTGTGAAAAAAAGGTTAGATTATTTAAAATAATTAACATGACTGAATATAATTTAAAATATTTATAAATTTAAGTCTTCAATTTTAAGCAGATAAACCATATTTAAATAAAGATCTCCAAAGGAAACTAAGAAATTTACATAAGGAGAATGGAAATAAACACTTACAAAGATGTGCCTTCATATTGTACAAACAGACCATTCCTATCAATTAACAATATTTGTAAAAAGGCCTATAATTATTAATTTAAGTTGTGCATTGATGGATAAAATCATGAAGTATGATGCCAATCTTTCAATCTGAATTAAAAAATAGTGAAAATACATATAGATGAATAGAATTATAAATTCTATTTTTATTAAAATTGTTACTTTTCAGTTTATAGAGAGATAATTATTCATAAAAATCCTGTGTCATGGTCAAATAGAACCAAGCAGCAGAATCAAAACAAATGGACTTTATTCATGCCATAAGAGCTATATCATGCTAGGACCACAATGCAGTCAGACCAGTGTGTGAATAGAATTGAAACTCTTTTAATAGTGTTTTTTTTTCTCTTTTAGTAATTTTGTTGCTTTTGTCATGACAAACATAGTAATGCTCAGATTTTCAATTACGAATTACAGAAATAAAAAAAATTTTATCTTCTGGGTAAAATTATTTAGATTTATGCAACCATGTACCTGCTGGTACTGAACATCAACTGTGTACATGAGAGTTAAAAACTGCAAGCTGACTGAAAAGCTCACCATTACGGAATCAGTACCTACCTTTCTTGTCTCTGCAATTTCTCTTAGGGGCTCTGGATGTAAAGACAGAACTATTCGGACACGAAGCCCTAGGGCACGCAGAGTGATGACTACCATCTAAATAAATAAAGTGAGAACTGCAATTCCAAAGATGTAAACATATCAAATTTATTATAGCTAAATTAAAAACAAAAATAAGTTATTTCAATAAATCAATGTAGCTTTTTAGTCATATAAAACCATATCCAGTTACTTGCCAATCCATTGGCATGTGTTTCCCCCGTGTATTGTTTTCTCCCACAGCTAAACAACTGAAGACAGAAGTGCCAAGCACCCCTGAGATACAGAAAAGGCAACACTCATTAGAGGTAATCATGGAAATATGCTTCCTCTTCAAATTCCTCATTGTAGAAGTTAGTGTTTGCAGTAGCAGTATTAAGTACACTATATCTAATATTTAAAATAAATTAAATATGTTCAAATAGTGTACCCTACATAAGTCCAATTAAAAATTTGTATTATTGCTTGAAACTGCAATCTTTGGCATTATTAATTAACAATTAAAAAAACAAAATTTTTAAAACAGGCTACTAAAGAATAAAAATAAATAATACTATGCTAATTTGTTTTCCAGTATCTCTTTGACTGAAGTATTTTATTGAAAACTAGATGATTATGTTCAAAAGTTTTAGTTTATTGAATGTTTCAGCCATTTGTTTCTATTTCTTTGTAGCAAGGAAAGTTTAGCTTACCATTATATATTCTTTTACACTCAATACAGTTGCTTTCTCAAATCCTTGCTGAAGGCTGTTCACCTGCAGAGCAACAAAATCTTGATTACATATATTTCACTTAGTTTCTTTAAAACTTTTAAAATCTCACTTTTACTGCCAGACTAAACTTGAACAATGCCAAGGTAACAAAAGAAAAGCTAAAACTTACTGTAATCTCCTGAAATTTGTTGTCAGAGTTCTTGCTGAAGTTGATCTGAAGAAAGATCCAGTCTAAAAAGTTACGGAGTGTCTTGCGACTGAATTTCTTTGTAATCTTGTCACACAAAGTTTTGGAGAGTAAAGATAGCCCTTGGGCTTGTAGGAGAGGATGGCAGCAGAGTCTGTTAATGTACATTCCATGGCAGAGTAAGCAGAGCAAGTGAACCTGTCAGAGATAACAATCAATGTAGCCATGTTACAATTTCTTGGTCTGAGTAAACCATAGCATTAAGTATTCCTTTAGCATCAGTAATCGGTTTACTTCATACTACAGCTACTGTATCAGTCTTATTATTTTGTTTTCAACCTATGCAAAAAAATAAATGAATCCATCAATTTCAATATCTACAGACCATTAAATTAAAAAAGCATTTATGGTAGTTCTTTCTATAAAATAAAATGATAGATGAGGTCGTCTATAAAAAAAAAATAAAATTTCCAAATTAAAGGGGCTCCTTAAATTTCTTAAGGGTCATAAATGCACACACCATGTCAGTGCAAGTATGAACAATTTAGTAGAGGAGCACAGCAGAATCAGATTAATTTTATTAATCAATCAGTTTTAGCATTCTTTCAGTTATAATAATAAACAAAGAAATGAATATAAAGTGTATGAACTGCAGCAAGAGCATCAGTATTTTCCTGAAAAGATGCAGAAAAGCATTAATTTCCCAAGAACATAAACCAGGTAGGGAAATAAAGCTTTTTTGTTGTACTTCAAAATTTTTGTTTGAATATATTTCTCCAGGTAATTACATTTTGGAAATAAGGAATGGGAATAAGTAAACGAATAAAAATAAATTATTAAATGAAAGTAAAACTAATGATGTTATCTTACTTTGTGAGTGGATTTTCTCAAGTCTCTGGTGAACACGTTTATTTTGCTTTTAACATATGCAGTCCAATCAAAGGGTCTTTTCTTTCTGAAAAAAAAAAAACACCACCACCAAAGTTAGTTAAAAAACAAAGCTGAATAATTAACAAAATGAAGATATGAGTAAATGAATTATATTAAATATTAATACATCTGAATTCAATTATTTACTATCAAGCAATTTAACAATATTAGCAATAGTTACATAACCGTAATTTCAGGCTGACTACTACTACTAACCCTTTCTTTAGCAACTCAGGAGCATCTAGATGAATTTCCAATGACCTTAAATGACCATCAGAAAATTCAGAGAAATTTGTATCATCTGTAAAAAAAAAATAAAAATAAATAAGATTAGATCTTGAAGATACTTCAAAATATACAGTACATTAATTCAAGCCTGTTAATTAGTACTAATACTCAGTCATGTTTTTGTTAAAAAAAAAGAAAAAAATTTAATTAGAAAAATTCCCAAATTTAAATTAAAATATACATACACATAGGAGCATTATAAAGCTAAATAAACAAATTATAAAATTTGTAGTATATTTCATTTTAGCAAGCATTTTACTCTGGTCTGAACTAGAGTTTTGTGAACTGCTCATATACTTTGGCAGAGTTTCGGTAATGTTACAGTACCCACCTCTTACCTCCTCCCAATCTAAATCACTGCTGTCTTCAATTCCACTTCCTCCATTATCTAAGAAATCACTGCCTCTTTCTTCAGAGTTTCCTTCCATTTTCAGCAGCAGGGAAGTTACATCATTAGTCTTAGCCAAAGTTATTAAGTTAGTTTTTGTTTTCTTTAAAGCTGAGATGGAATCATGTTTTCTTGGTGTTTTATCAACATCTTTATCCCTTTTTCTCTTTCTTGTGGAAATGATTTCCTTCATTTCTTCACCCAAATGATACACATTTTCTTCTGTTGCTAACTTTTTCTTCCATTTTGTCTTGCAGATTCTTTTCTTTGTGGCCACCTGCTCATTTGACTTCATCATCACATCTTCCTCATCTGATCCCTCAATAACTTGCTTACCTCGAGCTGACTTCTTAACCAACTTGTTTCTCTGTACCACCGATTCAACGTTCTTTAAATCTTCTGAAGCTAAAAGGTTCACTTCACAATTATCATCTTTCATCTTTCTCTCGATTAAGAGAATGTCTTTTGATGCGTTCCTCTCAGGAATTTTCTTATTAGCATCTTCGTCATCACGTATATTTTCTCCTACTAACAAATTTGTGTTTCCATATTTAACATCACTTTCTAGTTTTACTTTGTTTCATCTGCTGCTCTGCGCTTACAAGTTTTCCTTCCACATTTTCTCCTCCAATGTCAGCCAAATTGATGTCTACCCTCTATCCATCTTGTAATTGCTTTCATCAGCTCTTCTTTTCATTG
Organism: Nautilus pompilius; assembly: GCA_018389105.1. Classification (NCBI taxonomy): domain Eukaryota; kingdom Metazoa; phylum Mollusca; class Cephalopoda; order Nautilida; family Nautilidae; genus Nautilus; species Nautilus pompilius. Next base: position 49,612 of record JACATO010000603.1, on the reverse strand, counting down.
GGCACTTTACCTTCTTTGGACCTACATCATTAACATCTACACTTGTTTCCATTATAACAGCTCTGTTTTCATATCTGATACATTTTCCTCTTCTTTTGCACCCTGTAGCCTCCCTGGTTGGTCTACTTCCTAGCCAACGAACACCTTTTTTATGCCATTACCAGAAAATTTGATCCCTATAAAAGAAATAACAAAAAAAACATTAAATAAAAACAATTTTTAAGTATAGAAGTACAAGGGAAGTAGAATAAGGTTTTAAATGACCATACATCGGTCTAGTTTACAGATGCTTTGATAGTAAATCAAGGATTTTAAAAAAGTAATCAGAAGAGAATACAATCATTAAACAATAAGATTTTTCAGAGATGATAGTCCACTCTTTTCTCAGTACACGTACAGAGCTTGAGATCCCTCTCATTATCCCCTAAATCACAAGGTGAACTAATCAGGGAAAAAGAATTTAACTCTATCCTTCGATTATACGGCACCACAAACCTTCTAAGTAGGTAGGTGCCCGTCTAAAATACAGACAGACAGACAGCTGCTGCTCTAGTGACCGGTACAAACAAACATGGAGTCCAAGACGCGAAAATATCGAACCGTAAGAATCCAGGAGGCGGCGTTTTTGTCTTTCAAGAAAATCTGTACGGCCCAACTTGGCCTGTGATATTGGGGCTGAACTCTAAAGAATCTCGATCTTAATTATTTGTGATAAGATACCTTTTTAGAAAGTCTTGAGACTGAAGCCAGCTAACGTAACGCGGCGGCTGGGAGGCCCTTCGCCGCTCAAACATGGACCTGCTTATACCCTCAATACCACTCAAAAACAAAAATTTATAACTTTTAAATTAATATTCCTTAAATATTCAAACCGTGTAATTATTTATAATTTAATGTTTTTTAATGATTTCACACACTTACTGAATTGCTTATTTTCTATCACCTATGGCTACAGTAGCCGTGTTTATTGTAAGGACACAAACGCCATGTTGGTCTAAAATCTCATTTTATTTAAAGTTTATTTTCACAAATGAAACGTACAAATTTATGAAATTAAAACTAAAAGTTACTTTTCTGGATACATTAAAAGAGTATTTTTCATTTGATTTTGCTGCTTTTACCAGTCGTTTTTTTTATTTTCTACAGCATGTGCATGAACGTCCTTATACTTGCCCAGCGTCAGCCATGTTTTGTTGTTATTCATTGAACTAAATACTCTTTCAGCGGAGACCGTTACTCGTAGGTTTTTCTAAAGCAGTTTTCCACCAATTTTAAGAGATTTGTTCACTCAAAAGCAGAACATTATTTTTACCTACCAAGAAAGCATATTGTTTTGATCTGGGCTTGGTACATTAACATGTAAAATGCAAAACGAACAAATGTCGTCACCAACTTACCCTTCATTAAGGGTACTTACTGCACAGATTTGAAGACGACTTCAAAATGTATGCTATCTTTATGTATATGTTGAAGTTGAACCACTTTCAAGGTAAGCAATACTGTCATTAGAAGTTTTCCCCAAGCACTGTTCCACCTTGAAGTCAAAGAAGTAAAAAGATATGATTAAACATTTTTTTTATTGCAGACAAAAACCTATTAAAACTTATAATTAATGATTCAACATCTCTTGATAAATGTTTTTAAACAAACTCATCTGCATTATGAATAACAGGACAATTACATTTGCTAGAAATCATTTGTTTTAGAAATTATTAATTTAGCTGATCCTGTTTTCCATAATTAACAGATGTATTATTGGCCTCATACACCACCACTACTACTACTGTTAAATTTTGTACCTTTTCTCTAATATCTGATTGATGTAACTGGTTTATTTTCTTTTTTTTATGCATCAGTATAAATAGAAAAGGGAAAACTTTTAGCATTTGTTAATTCATTTATTAACAGTTTGATAAAATGTGAGTACAGAACATTGCAACAAATGATTTAGCTTTTGTTTTTCTACAGTGAATTTTTTGCTTATCTTTGATTCTTCAAAAATGTATACCAGTAACTGTTGCAATCCATAGATAAACCATGGCAACTTCCGCTGCTGTGACATTTTTTTATTCTGTTGATTATTTATTTACAAAAAGTTTCTTTTATTAACTTAATTTCAACAGATGATGCTTATAATGAATTGATTTCATTCATTGAATTAATTCTATGTAGTAGTAGACTAATATATAGTAGCAAAACTATAACTATTGATGGTTAAAGCATATGACATGGATTATATCTTATATGTACACTTAATTAGGATTTAATCATAACTTGACTGTGATAACTGTTACTATCAGAATATTTTTGAAATTCGCATTTTCTTTTGCCTGAAAATCTCCATCAGAAAAATGTTAAATACATGCCCTGGTGCGGGTGGAGTTTGGTCAATTATGGGTCCCTAGGAACTCATCAATGTAAAACAAACTTGCTCCAATAAAACTCTTAAAAAAATTAACATTAAGTTGTTTGCAATTTTAAATTTAAGTGTATCAAACTTGATTGAAAGTGAATTATAAAAAAAAGATTATTCTAACTCTTAGAAACTAAAACAAATTTGTAAAACTTTAGTATTGTTTATTGTGCAATTCAATTTATTTAGTGTTAGAAGAAAAAATACAAATGAAAACAAGTACAAGTCAGATAATTAACACAATTATTTTTGTTGTTAATTAATCTGAGTCTTTCTTAAGTATCTACTCCTTTTACCTACAAGCAGTAAAAGTAAATAAATTTAGATTATTCACTTTGATAAGATTTTAAATAGTTATTCAGAGTAATTATTTTTTATAGTAAATTACTCATAACTATGATTGATTTACAAGTTTATTAGCTTTATACAGATTTTTTAAAGAAAGCAGTAAATTAAATTAAAAAGGAAAGTACACAATTCAGATTTAATAGCATAAGCATTAAACTGCTCGTGAGTAATTACAAAATTAAACAATAATTGATGTGCTAAATTTCTTACAACAAATTTTAGACAATGACCTAATATTTTAAAATTGTGCATTCCATACCTGTGTCCCATAACATGCAATCTACTTCAAACCTTTTGCTAAACAAAAAAAAAAAAAAACATTTTCTTAATTAAAGGAATCTTTGTCAGTTTACTTAATAAGAGTCCTCAAACAATATTCCCCTTTTCTCTAAAAAATGAAAGAAAGCCACTAAGCAGTTAAATAAATGAAAGCACATGCTACTTAGTCAAATTTGTTCCAAGAATTCAACAAACTGGAGTACTAAAGTTTAGCTTCTGATTGCTCAGAATACTAGGATTTCTCTTCACAAAAACTTTTCCTTGTTTTAAGCTTTTTAAATTGCCTTTTCTGCCCATTTGGTCATGTTTCTTGTTTTTTATTTTAGAACTGAATTCAATTTTTAATCTGTTTTAAGTTTTTTTTTAAATGCAATTTGAAAGCCAGTGTAATGGAATGTTAATTATCATGTAAAATGTTTGGATAACATGCAAATGATCATTAGTATGCATCTTTGATAACCCAGTTGTTCCAGTACATCACCACCATCACAGTAGCTAAACACCACTTTGTGTGGTCCTAGGGAGAAAAAACATTCGGAGATGACTGTACTACTGACAAGCATATATAAAAACAGTGGATGCAGTTCAAAAAGAGACATTTCCCCTCAAAGTGTGCATCTTGTGGCCTACCATGTTGCCAAAAGTTGCAAATGAAAAACAATTCAAGCAATTTTGCAGACTCAAATTTACAAGGGCTCAAAGGTAACTTATAAGACTAAGCATAATTATTCCCATCCCAAGCAGTGATGGTCACAGGTGTATTTGGAAAAATGGTTTGTTTATATTATACCTCAAAACATTAAACAAACTGATTACATGGCCAACAGTTGACCAGTGGGTTCAAACACCAAATAACTGGTGGTCATGAAATCATTTGAAACAAACAGCCACAAAATACATACCATTGAATATGTCCTTTAATGTTACCTGTATGCATAACCACAAAGGGTTGAGGCTTCAATATTAATGTAGTTAAGTATTACATGAATTGATTTTCCTTAATTTTAGTCATGCAGGGACAAGGAAAGAAATCCTCATGGCACCTCAACAGCAGACCATCTTCTGTATGCTTAAAATTCAAACAGAAACCATCAGTGAGCAGTAACAGAAAATACCTTTAACAACTTACGTAAAGAATGAATCTACATAATGTAATAACTGCTATTATCAAACAGAAGAATTCAAAGAAAAGGGTATCAGTGTACTGTATTACTAATTAAGGTAGTTCATCAAAAAATATTTCAAATGCATTACTTTCTAAAGGACATGTTAACTATTACATCATTATGTATATGATGAATTTCAAAATGTTGCGAAATTATTGCATAAGGATATTAAAGACTGTCATAATTCCAACTTGTTAAATTATCAGTTTTAATCTATAATTTATATAACAATTACAAATTGAGTTGGTTGACATAAATTGACCTACAAAAATCACTCATACTTTCTTTATAGACAATTTTAGTACAGCTACAATTAAAGAAAAAAGCTTTGCTAAAGTATTCCTCTTAAATTTTTTATCATTTTTTATTTGCAGAGTACTCAATAGACATTCATGCTGATTTTAACCTATGACAGAAAATCACAGAACAAAATATGCTACTGGCAATTATCAAGCAAATTCAATCCAAAACCAATAACCAGAGATCAATTTCAAGTTTCTCTTCAAACAGGACAAAGATAAAAGCAGCAAGAGTGGATTCTACCAAAACTGGTAAGATTTTCAAGAAAATCCTAACTATGCAGCATGTGATCAATACAGCAAGTTAATAGCAAAAGTAAAAGAATATGCAAATATATCCAGTGAAATAGATGTCAATATTGCAGATAAAATCATCAGAAAAGTAAAGCAGAACAGGAAAGTATCAAGGCTCTGGTAAAGTGTCTGGAATATTTTAGAAAGGATATTGCTTTAAGAGATTACAGGAATGACAACAATAGCAGTAGCTTGAACAAAAGTAACTTAAAGGTTCTGCTCAATTTGAGAGTTGATGCTGATGACATTGTATTCCCTTTGAACTGTAAAAAGAAGGCTATTTACATGTCAAAAACTTCTCAAAATCACTTCCTGCTGTGCATCAAGCAATTTATCCAGCTCACCATTGGTTATTACTATGGTTTTCAATGTGATAAAGTGAAAGACAGCAGCAACTTCCCAATGTTAAGTCTTGTTATAGATTAAACTGGTTTTCTGTTAACAATGTAACAACTGCTTGAAATCATCCTTTGTGAAAGCATTACAGATGAGGCAGTATGAAAAAAATATCATTGAATCCTTGACTAATGCTGGCCTTGGTGTTCACTGCACTGTTCAGAAAGAACTCCCTAAGGACAGTCTAGCACTATTTTTTCCAGCCATATGTTTTGTAAAAGTTACCAATGGAAGAAAGCAGGGAATGTGCCTAGCAATGTAAGCAGTATCTCTACATATAATACATGTGTGTCACATAACAACACACTTGATTTCTCTTGATTTCTTTAAAAATGGAGGAATCATAAAAGCCCAGATTTGCAGATGATATTCTCTGTGTTATTCTCTTTATGGAAATATAAACTTTATTTTAATACATAAATATTTTTTTCAAGTCATGAACAAAATTAGATTAGAAAATATAGCTATATTAGAAAGAGTTGTCTTCCCTTAGGTGTTGTTTTTAGTAAACAAAAAGTATATTGGGTTTTTTCTTAGTATTACATAGCATACAAGAATAGATAAAATTAGAAAGTGTATAGAAATTTTTCTTTGTATTAATCTGCTCACAGAGGCAGCAACCTTTTAAAAAACTCCACTCTAAAAAAATTAAAATATAGACCATTCATAACTTTAGAACTTATTCTACACATTTGAATACAGTTTATATTCCCATATAGGAAATCACACCAAAATTAGATCTGATCTGAAATCACATTTCTTTTATTATATATGAAATATATATGGTAGGAATGGGGGGGGGGGCAAGGGGAAAACTATCATTATTTCATTTAAATTGTCTAATAATAATTGCACCCAGTCACTAAAATCATGATGGGAAGTCAGTAATCGAACTATTCTATCTGGAAAAATGTATTTTCGCTTTTATATCTCCTATTTCAAGAAATCAAACATAACCTGACACACTGTTTTATCTAAAATTATAACTACACACAAACATTACTTTGTAAAATATAATACTGTTTATTGCTAGATATCAGCGATATTAAAAAATGTAGAATCACTTCTACAACAACTACGATTTACAATTAAAAGAATAGGTTTGTAGATAATAAGTATACTGATATATAACTGACTTTATTTACTTTCTACTGCTGCTTTCTGATAGCTGAAACCTCTTATTTTGGATATTTGTATCAAAATTTTGAGTAAGTGACTGGGCTATGGCAACCTTGAGTATTGAGTTCAAGTGTGCATCAATAATTTGAGAATGTAATCTTCCTTATGGACAATTTTTGAAGCAAAAGATTTCAACATGGGATAATTTGGTCCTACATATTAATAAAATGTGCCAATATCACTATTAAAAAGTTTATTCTTCAAAACAGTCACACTGCAGATTGATCTGAAGCTCCTCAGAGACATCATGAATGTTGACAGAAAACTGGTTCTGAAAAATTGAAGTCTTTCTCGAGGCTTTTAAAGTCAAAAACCTTTCATGGAATTCATATTTTAACTTTCATATTTTGCTGCTGTACTTTTCTGTGAAGGCATCACAATGTGACTCGGCCATGTCGTTTTATGTTTTTAAGGTTGGAAAATGGGCTACATTACCTTCTGAAAGTTGCTTTTCCCAAAGCTGAAGCTTAATTTCAAAGGAATGAATGCAGTCACAAAGTTCTGTCACCAAATTGTTGTGGTCGTGCATCTTTTTGTTAAGACAATTCGGGTGTTCTGTGATATCCACCATAAAGGTAAGATTTTGAAGCCAGTCATTATCCTATAATTCAGGTACAACCTTCCATTTCTGATCCATAAACTGTATCTCGCCAAGCATTTCATAGAACCGTTTCAGTATAGTTCCCCGACTTATCAAACATTAGTGTGATATGGCAACCCATGAGAGTTCTCACTTTCCTCCTGAAGGTAGTTAAACTGCCTCTGTTTAAAGTCTTGTGATTGTATAAAACTAATTGTTTTTATAACTACATCCATAATAACATTATCCCTCTTCAGTCTTTTACTGCAGTGTTTCTTAGTGCAAAGTAGAAACTGAAAAGTGTTCATTTGTCAGGAAAAAGGATTAGATTTTTAAAGATATTGTACATTATTTATTTGTTTGCTAATTATACATACAAGTTGAGAGAGAGATTAATGGCAAGAACAACAGAAAAGATGCTTGCCATCACAGTGATTGCTGTTTTAAAAACCATTAAGAAACCAAGATACATTAAAATTCAATCAAAGAACATTAAGGCTCATTAGTACATCTGCGTAATATTTACTGAATGTTATGGATTATCTGCATAGTACTGACAGTCCCCAACTTACATAAGGGTTCAGGTCCTCATTCCTATATGTAAGTCAGGGATGATGTAAAATCAGGTAAATAGGCATTGGTGGTGTTAGTTTGATGACTGATTAATCACTACGTTGCTTCTCAGCCATGATTCAAGAGTAAAACCTGTGAGAATACAACACACAAAATGCACTGCAGCAGATACCGTCCATGTAAACAAGAGTAGGAACACACTGGCTCATGAGAAAGGATATGACTGACCACAATACCCACCGTGCTAGCAAGTAGTTCCTTCATAAAAATTGTATTTTTCAGTATGAAATTTTTTTTAGAATTAATTTTAGATCTTGAGGAAAGTTGGGGAATACACAAATTGAGGATTGCCTGTATACACTTACTGTGGCTTAGGCAGACAGGCATAAAAGATGTTGAATTTTCTGTTTCAACATGAATTCATTGCTAGAAATAAACTTTTCTATTAGTTGTTTGAATAATAATGTGAATCAGTTTATATGTGAAAACTAACCTGGTGATTGTTGTCAGGTTTGTGAAAAATGAAAAATCCCAAACAAATATTGCTGAGAATAAAAAAAATAATATACCTGACTATTTTGTTTCAATACTTGATGCATCTTGCTCACTTAAGACATCTGAAAACTCTTAGCTTGAAACATACATTCTTTGCACCCACATGAATGCCCCTGTTTTGCAAATATTAACAAATATTTTATCATCTACCTCACTTGGAATGCCTTGATTCTTTTGATGTTACCAGTAGAACTTTAGCTGATATGGCTTATGTAAGTCTTACATTTGGCTCAGAGATCAGATGTTTTGAAAGGTTTCAAACTTTCTTTTAAATTTCAAAGAATATTAATTAGTAGTTATTAGGAGCTAGATAATATCTTGGCTTCAGTGGAAAATAAGGAAGAAATAAGTCTCAGATGCAATTTAAATGTATGTAATTGCACTAATGTGTGTAAAACAAGTTTTATTTTCTAACAAGAAATGTGATTGTACAAGTTAATGGTCAAAGCCACCTTGGAAGCAGAAATTTGTGCAGTTTTAGTTATCAACAAAGACTCGATAGCTTAGTTTATACTATTATTTTTTAAGAAAGATTGATGAAGTAATGTAATCTTTTTTCAGGTAAGGAGAAAGTACCCATAAAGAGATTCTGATATTCAGATGACTTACTCTATGACACTAACACATGGTTATTATTAGAAAACTAAGAAATGCCAAACTACATTGAATGTCAGGAAATTTGAATCTTTTTTAATAGCATTTGGGTTTTATGATTAAAATTCCCTACCAAGCAGACTAGTAGAAAAAATAAATCAGGGTTAACCACCTCGTCAATTTTTAAAAAATATTACTTGTTTACATATTTGTACTGTACAAAACCTATTGAAGGTCTAACAACCAACAATAGTCCCATCACAAGTCAAAACTACTGAGTTAAAAGGTAATATCCATAATTCATTTGTAAACCATTAGCCATTAGGTTTAATTTATTGTTGCATAAATGTTGTCCTAATGAGAGAGAGAGAATTTAAGAAGTTAACCTATTTTTAAAAACAACAACAAAAATGGCCTCAGGAATTTCAGGTCAATTATGGTAAAAATCAATAGTATGTAGTATTATAACTCTTTAATAGAAACTTTTTATAAAATATCTAATTAAAATATTACCCTAAAAGATTTTCAGCAAGGGGTTCCAAGCTAAAATATTTTGCCTAACAAATTTTCTATAAATTCTTGAAGACCTAAGCTAGTTGATGGTGAAATTAAAGTCGATGTTAATTTATTTAGACATTTTGTCTTTTGAAAAAACTCCATATTTAAAGATGAGCGTGTAGTACACTTTTACTGCAGGTAGAAAATAGTATGTAGTAATTAATAGAATATCACTGTCATATCAAGAAGCCTCTATTGAAGTGCCATTGGGTTTTGTTTATTGGTTCACTGTTGTTAATATGCATAGATAAATGATGTTGAATGTATAATACATATTATTATTATTATTAAAAACTTCTCAGAATTTACCGGTGCTAAATCTGAAGACCTCTCCAAAGAATTTACTTTAAAATGATTAGTTAAGTGGAAAAACTAATCTAATGCTAGAGAAAATTATCATTATTAACTGGCTAACTCTAAACTAGTACAATTTAAAAATAATGGTTAACCAAAATCTTAAATATAAAGAGTAATGTATTTCAACAGCAAGAAAAGTAAATAGAAAGGTGGAAATAATTAACCAAACTATAAAATATAAAAGTAAAGAAGTTTTAGTTCTTTCATGTCCACATCTGGTATATGATGTGCGAGTATAGTCTTTATTGACAAATGATACTGAGTTACTAGACTGTTTCCATGCCTAGCAGATCTACTAAGGTTGAGTTTTTATGGTGAGTGCAGTTGATTTTTTAAAAATTTGTGCCTAGACTAATGCTGTTTATAATTACTATTTTGTGGTGAATACCCAATAGTCCTCATGTTTCCTGCAAATCCTAAAATATTACACTTGCTGCTATTAAGCCGGCTGATTTGCTTAGACTTCCAAGCGGTGATTCCGTTGATTTTTGTTTTAAATTCAGTAGCCGATTTAACTGAGGTATTGCACGGTCAGAGTACGATTTGTCCAACTCCCGGTAAAGCCTTGCATCTGTTGTTTTCCTTATTTGGCTCTAATAACGGTGTATCTTTTGGCATTGTCTGTTTATGTAATGCGAATAGCAGCGGACATTGTGGGTTAGTGTTCTTTTTTCAGTTGAAAAGCCCGCATTTGACGCTGATTACTGGATTGGTGCGTGATTCATGTTGAGCGCTGTGGGTCGGATGCTCTGTTGGTTTGTTGTTTGTTTGTTTGTGCTCTGTGTAGCCCGGGTTGTCTCCGATGATGTTGACATTGTCACAGTTCACTTCTTTATTAGATCTATCAATTGCTGTTGCTTGTGAATCAATAGAGGCATTTATAGAAGGCACATAATGCTTGAAACGGACTTTTGAACGCCACCCGTCCGGCCTTGTGGATAGATATTACTGAGCAGTACATCATCTCTCAGCACCATCACTGAATGATTCAGCCACCACTGTGGCACCAGCAAGAAAAAATCTCCGGCACCGCCACTGTTTAAAATCTGAATAAATAGAGAAGGTATTGTTTAAAGGTATACTACTAAAATAAATAATTTTTTCCAGGAATTATTCACAGACGGGTCAACCTCCCTCTCTGGATTCTCCGAATCTCGCCAGGATTTTCTCCGAAGGAAAAAAATTATCCCGAAAAATTGCTATTTTAAAAAAATTTTCCATAATTTTTCTATTAATTGTACGTAAACAAAGTGAACTCGAATTAACCCTTATACTTCTGTTGAAGTGATTTAGTACGGAAATTTGCGGAGGCTATCCACGTGGTCTATCAATTTCATATAAAAGAATTTATAAATGATGGCTAATAATCATTTAGCAGACAGAAAGAAATCCTGGAGAAGTATGCGGGTTAATTTCTACTATCGCGGAAAAAACCCTTTTATTATTAGCCGAAATTTCATGGTGATTTCTATGTAGACCTGCATCCTCCGTCTATTTAGGAAATACAGTTGATATTCAGCCTTTTGTGGGAATTTTTAATCCTTCCAAACTATTATGCAGAGCTGTTTCTAATTTCTAATAAATTATACACCAATGTATCCGAGGAAGTACCGGACAGCTGTTTCTTGCTTAACTGGCACTCATCAACGGTACCTTTCCTTTGACCCCTTCCCGGGATCGAACCCGCATCTTTCGTGAACAGCTGTCTCCATAGGGCAAGGGCATTAATACTGTGCATTGTTATAGAGTTAGGTGAAGGGACATAACTCATTGTAATTTTTTACAATATTTTTTTGTTTATTTGTATAACTTCAATAATAAAATTGTATTTCATGATAAGACGTTAACCATAACAAAACAAGTTGTTGTAAATCTGTTTTCTATATTAAAAGTAAAATAAAAAAAAAACCTAACTAAATTCTACAACAAATTTTTAAGTCAGTATTTGTTTGAGTTTGTGAGATTATTGTAGCATTCAGATTCTGAAATTAGACAAATGTTAATTCTGAAGACAAAATTGTTTTAAATGTTAAATTCATGCAGGAAAAGGATTATTTTTTCTTTTAAAGTCAACCAGGAAAAGAAGACAATGCTAATGAAAACAAAAATTATACTCTTTAATTATGTAAATTTATGTTGTTATGCTAAATCAGAATTGAGGAAAACTTATGGTAGTTGAGCCTTTACTTAGTTTGGTTTAGTAGTTACAAGAAGCCCGCATGGCTTATGTAAATGCCCCCAAGGAAGAGAATTGATAATCAATATGATTATTAAATTTATTAATATTATCGTGTCAAATATAGTTGCTGGCAATTAATTAGCAAGACAAAATAAAACATGTTTGAAGACAACTTTGAGTATTATCATCATTTTACATATTATTTTAAGAAATTAGTGATGAATTTTAAATGTGTCCAAATAATTACAGACATTACAATAACTAGCTATCAGTCTATAGTGAAAACATGTATATTGATGTTTTAAGATTAAACCCTGATGCATAATCACCTTGGAGAAAATAATATGATTTGATCCTGTGTGACAATGGTTCATTGAAAATATTTTTCTCAACAGGTTGGTAGATGACATAATATTTGTCAACAAGTTGCAAAGATTTTTTTCTTGCATAATCAGATTACAATTTGTTGCTGTTGTTTTTTAAAGAAAATATTGCATTAAGATACATGAAAAAATTTAATATTTATTATTGTAAAATGCCTACTAATTTTTGAAATTGTTTTATAACAGTTAATAAATCTACTCTCAGTAAAAAAAAGCAAATAAACAACTGAAAATTTTAAGGAAAAAGGGGGAATTTTATACTGATGTAAAAATACATTTCACGAGTCAAATTTTCCTCAAGTTAAAACATGATTTTCTAGGCACTTAGAAAGATTTTGTTTTTGCACTGACTATTTCAATATGCAGCAGGAGTTAACCTTGTTCGCACATGTTTTTTGTCTGCTGCTGCTCACTCACAGCTGCTTTTGGAGATTAATCTTAGTTGCTTACTAATGCAATATTAATGTAGATATTAATGAATGTGCACAAAACCAATATGGCTGCCAGAACTCACCAGGTAGTGCCAGCTGTACTTGTTCAGAAGGCTATATGTTGCAGGCTGACTTGAAGAACTGCTTAGGTATTGTATAAAGATGGAAGAATTTATTTAATACTCATAATTTCAACAATCTTTGAAAGTTAATTTTTCATGCATTTAAAATGTTTACTACCTTTAAATCTGTAAGGTTTTTTCTATACTCTACTAGAAAATTTCAACTCTTTACAACTTTATTTATATATTTCTTATATATAAAGTGACTATCATTTATACTTAGATTTTTTAGGTATGTTTTGACCATCTCTGCAACTAAATTGTTAAAGAAATACAAAATTTTTTTTTTTATCTCAGAAAAAAATTTAAATTGTGAGTAACATTACATGTCTCTGCAGTTAGTTAAGGCTGGATTTTGTTAACAGGACATTTAAAACTATATACAATGCTACCTTTATTAGCAGAAGAAAAAGGAGAAAATTAGAAAACAATTAATATTACAGTGAAAAAGGAATGAAAATGTTATGCTTACTGGACAAAATTTCATCTATACATAATTTTTAATCACTGCAGGAAAGAACCAAAATTATTACCCCTACGGCACATTTATATGAAAGATGATAAACTGTACATAAATGCAATGTAAAGATGGTTCTTTGGTTCTTTATGTCAGCTATTGAAGAAAGAGTAGATAAATGAATTTTTATTCTTTAAAACAAAATATTGAAATAATGTGTTATATTAATCTGTTTTTACAATGCACGAAGAGTTATTTTTTCTGCATACTGAAGCATCCCAATTAAAATAATAATAAATAAATTATTTGTTTGCAGAAAAATGTCCATGATCATATTTTATTAATTATCAACTAACTGTACAAATAAAAATTTAACCTGGTTAATTACTATTCTTAAAGGGGCAATCAACTTTTCAATTAAGATGCATCAAATTGAAGATGTTATGCAGTTGAAATGTAAGAAGAAAAGCATATTCAAAATTGCACATTCTCCACATGAACTGCTGTTCGGCTAATGAACAGAAACATTGTTTAGTCCTTTCCAGGGAAGCTTGGCTAAAACCAGCCAGGCAAAGGCTACTTTTGGCTTGGTGGTGATGAGTCATTTGATGATTGCTTCTGTATTATACTTTAGATAGCACATGCAGAAATATGCTGGTTCTCATTATCAGTTCTTTGTCTTATTACAAATATTTTGTTTTATATTTCTGTCAAAATGTCAGAATTACCATTAAAACATTGCTAGTAGAAAAATAATGTAAGCAAAGAAACAAATTGTTTGTTTTCCAGAAGAATCATTGACGATATATTCAGAGTTGGTGGTTTTATTAAAATTTGCACAAACTGCCAGGAAAAACTATTTTTATCCTTTAAAATATTAACAAAAAGGAAAGAAAATAAAAAGCATTAAAAACCAGTTATCAGAAACTCATGGAAAAAGAAATGCATTTCTTAAATAATGAAAAAAAATAGAGAATGATGTAGCCTTTCTTAAAGATTAAGCAGACAAACCAGTTAATGAAGCAAAACTTAAATTATTTATTAGGTGAGCAGTTTGAGAAATGGAAGAAATCCAAGCACTGAAAACAGAAATGAATGAACAAGAAAATCTGCTACATAATATATAGCATGTTTAAATATTTAATTTGTACTTAATATTAAACATTTATGTCGTGTTTTAATGAAAAAAAAAAGTTTCTTTTATATTACAATGGTAGTAAGTTTGTAAACTGAGCTATCTTAAACCATAAATTTGGTTATAATACACACAGTATATGTCACATATTAGCAAAATGTTGAAAGTGTGAATTTTTTCAATGACAAGAAGATCCATAGTTGTAAAACTATGGCACTAAATACATAAATTTTGATTTGATACAATGTTTAAAATTAAACAAAGAAAGAAAGAAACTATTAAAACAAATAGATGATTAAAATAATCTACAGTGTCTAAAAAAACAAATGCATATAATAGTTTGGATATTTTAGGTCTGCAGATTTTTTGCTCTACCTGAGAACTCACTTAAACTAGACAATGAAAATACTGCCATTGGTGCCTTAATAATAGCCATATGTCAGATCTCTTAGCTGCTACAATGAATAAAACTAGTGGGAGCAAGATTCCCACCAAATGAATGCATAAAAGAATGTGAATTCTTATCAATATCATCACAGATAGACAAGATAAGAATCTAGTTGTAGTTCCTGCTAAGCATTCATGGACACAAGCTTCCAAGTTTCATTACACGTACCTCAGCTTGAATAATTAGAGATATTTGTCAATACCCAGAGTCTGTACAATTGTTAGCTAATTCGCCTCTTCGCTGCTATGATTTCTCTTGGCACCAGCCAAGCTGTTTTCATGCTATTTTACAAAATGTATTTTCAACAACAGACTTTTGTTAGTAAGGATTAATTCTTAGAACTAAACTAAATACTGGGCTTATTTCAAGAAAAAAATATATCATCATCATTTAAAATAACTACAATTTTGCTTAAAATTTTATCTCAAATTACCTTTTGAGTAAGTGACCTTGAATTCTGATCCATTTAGATACAGATAGTTAATGTACAGTTTAATCAGTACATTTAGTAATTAAATACAGAAATTTAATTCAAATGAATAATGGAAATGTTTCTGAAAAAGAATGTGGTAGAAGTGATAGATATTAAAGTTGTGTGACTTAATTATATCTTCAGCAATACATTTACAGATACTATAAAGATAAAAACTGAAATGCAATCAATTTGAAAATGTAAAAAATTTTCATAAACTTTAGTCATCTGTTTCCACTTTTTTAGTGTTGTGGCAGGGATTTTTTTTCAAACACAAAAATCTAGTTGGAATAAATAAATATTATTGCCAGCTTCCTCCTCACAAAAAGAAAATGCACTAAAATATATATGTATATAGGCAGGCAATACGTGGTTGGGAGAGGTGGTGAATGAATAATAGATGTCTATGGGATTTAACATCATCCACTCTCTCCAGCACAGGGCCAGATAAATGCCTCTGGTTGTCTGTTTACCTGGCAAAAATGATTTATTGATAAAATTTGGTGCATGTGGAAAATGCACAGAGGAGCAACATTACAGTTCTTTCTGAATAAAAACATACAAGTTTTTTGTTTGCTGTATGAAGACTAATAACACTGGTCAACAAAATTAAATGTATTATACTTATTATGAATGCAAACCAACTTTTTTAGACTAATTTTTCATGCTGATTTCAAAATTTCACTCCATTTGTATGCAGCATGTATCAGTTTTTCAGTAGATAGATGCAAATATTTACATATTTGTATATATGAAATCATTAACGTAATAAATAAGGACATATTATTTTTAGAAAGTAAATGAGTTTGAGTTAAAAATCATCACTATCATTCTACAAAGAGTTAATACTCAAAAAATGGGTCAGACAAAACAGACAAAGTTAGAACAACAGAGTTAGAAACATTGTGATCTGGATTTCCTGCAGTGTTCCTGATCTGGTTGATCATGGTAAAGTGTCCAACAGTAGTCAGCCAGCATACTGTCATTCCAGAAGCCTTGGTACTGTTTCTCCATAGCACTAATGTCCTGGTGAAATCTTTCACCATGTTCATCAGACACTGCTCCAAGGTTATCTGCGAAGAAATCCAGATGGGAGTCCAAGAAGTGAACTTTCAGTGACATGCGACAACCCATTGCTGAGTAACATTTCAGAAGATTCTTGATGCCATCCTTGTAGTCCATTGCCTTTTTGTTGCCCAGGAAATTTTCACAGATCCAATTGAAAGCATTCCAGGCAGGCAGTTCCAGTTCATCCAGTGTTTTCTTGAAGTTGACATCTTTGAGTACTTCTCTAATTTGGGGTCCAACAAAGATACCCTCTTTCAACTTCGCCTGTGTGATTTTGGGAAACTGTTCTACAATATACTCAAACCCTCTGGCATTTCTCTTCCCTAGTGTCTTTACAAACTGTTTCATCAGTCCAAGCTTTATGTGCAAAGGAGGCAATAGGACATTACCTGGATCTACAAGAGGTGTATTCTTGACGCTAGACAGTCCTGGCTGGTATGATGTTCTTGTCTACCAGTTTGATTCCGAATAATGTCTGTCAGCTGCCCGACTATCCCATAGACACAAGAAACAACAGTATTTTGTGAAACCTGCCTGCATTCCCATTAACATCAGACCAATTATGACTGGACAATTTGAGATGTTGAAATACCTATTTCATCAGACAAAACTTGATTGGTTAATTTAAGATGATGAAATATTGCATCTGAACTATGCAGCAATGAATAATGTAGTTTATTTTAAAGGTGTTTCCTTGATGTAAATAAAATACATGCATACACATCATTAATTGGAATTTCTATATAATGCATGAGCTAAAACCAAAAAACTTTCTCATCTTGAAAACTGTATGTGATGTAAAAAAAACTAATTGTATATTTGAAATCAGCATTAAAAACTACACTAAGTACACCTTGACGTATGCTTGATGAAAAATATTTGTTGACCAGTGGGCAGGATGATTAATCAGAAAAATATCCAATTACCGATTATGTGCTGATTAATTGATACATTGATTTGTCACATTTTTTTCTGCATTGCAAATTAAATATCACATGGAAAAAAATCAGAAAGAGGGAAATGGCTAACTTGAGGCAGGCCCATATTTTACTTGGTTCTTTTTAAGCTATGCATTTCATTTTTAACATATTATAATTTCATTAAAAATATTTAATATTAATGTAACAAGCATGTCATTTTAAGAGGTATTTATTTACATTACAGCATACTTGTTCCTAATTTCAATTTTGGGGGTTAAATTAATGTGGAAATTTGTAAAATGTCTAAAAATTAAAAGTTTCCAATAGCTACATTCCAGTAGACTGACATACAGAAAAGGCAGAATAATAAAGACATTAAAGTTATTTGTTGATAAAGGGTTAACTGTGCATGTCATTACTTCTAATTTCTGCTATTATTTTGTTTTAAAGATTATTGTCTAGAAAGGCAATGAAGAATTTTGCCTGAGCATATCACAGGTAAGTTAAATGGGGAAAATTAGATAACAAATAGCTAATTATTGTCTGTCACCAGCTAAGGATACCTTTCCATAATGCTTTGACGGAAGCCCAAATATATATTGCTCAGCTAAAAAGTGACAGCTCTAAAATGCTTGCTGACCTGGGTTGAGGTCACTAACAATGGGGACACTATGTGTAGCTAAAATCTGAAAAGACCATTTCTGTGTTGAGTTCATGGAAGTCAGCTTTCATATCATTGCATTGTGGGATGCTCTTTAATTGTCAGGGAAGGAAATAGATGAAAGCAAAACTATGAAAAAATATGTGATCTTTAATGGTTCCAAGTGTTCCTGAATTTGCCCCAGTCATTCAGTAGATTCTCATCATAGGCTGACATGTTTTGGGGAACATGGGAAATATGGCTAAAGTAACAACATTTCTATATATATTGTGGTTTTTAGCCAAGCATTCTAAGACACAAAACAAACAAACAAAAACTCTGTAGATGTACATGTTACAATCAAAATCAAAAAGTAAAATCTCTAATGCTGTGGTTCTCCCAAGCCTCATCAGCCTGTACATCCTTGTAAAAAAACACATTTTATACACACTTCCAACAGGCGCCAATTTACAACACATTCATGTCTAGCATTCACCCATAAATAAGAAGCTGTACCTTTTCTTGATTACACATGAAGGAATGCTTTCTCTTCTTACACGTAAATAACTTATTATTGTTTCAAATTTTATAACTTATTTATTATCACAATTCTTTCCACATGATTCATATTTCAATGATAATACTAACAAGAGGATATCTGTAGTTACAGAGATAAGTAGAAAATTATTAACAAGTAGTTAATTAAACCATTTTTTAAAATAATTATATAAAAATATTTCTTAAGTAAAACATGTACTTAAACATTCTGCTTAAGATATCTTTGTTTAAAATTCCATGTGTGTTATTTTAACTGGCTTTCTGTATCTAGAATGAACTTGACGACAGCAATAAAATATATAAAAGTTTTGTTGGTTTTTTTAAAATTAATTTTAATGTAATTGCTTTTCAATAAACAAAAAGTTTAAGCATTAAAAAATACAAAACACTGAGCTGCATATTTAGTTTATCCTTTGTTTTTAATCTGCAGTAAATTCTATGTATTATTTGTTTATTTAAATAACATTTAAAACAGATTTTACTTTATAATTATTTGAAAATAAATTCTGTTTTAATGCTTTGTTAGTTATTTTAATTATTAAATTTTCTTTCATGTTAAAAATAAATGATCAGAAGTAAAAGTGACATGACAGCTGTAGAGGTGCTACAGATAACACCATAGAGATTATAACCAGATCCCTTTCAAATTGGAATGAACAAAAAATACAGAAAAATCCAGTACTAGGGACCATAGCTACAAGATCAATACCCCATGTATAATAAACTGTATGATTATTTTGTCTTTCAGATCTTAGCAATGGCATTTGGAAATTATAAAGTTCCTTATTTAGAATTACTCTTTTTAAAAATTTATTTTCAAATGAAAAATTGAATTTTTATTTAAAAAATTTCATCGAATCTATTAAGAAAAACAGAGTTAGTCAGCTGGCATTCATTGAGGTTTTTGTTGTCCAGAATGTAAACTTCTGACTGGAATTCTATCAGGGTTAGGGTTCCCTTGTCACAAAGTTGTGCAAGATGTTGGAGCAACACAAAAGTACATTTGAGTTAACTGGAGCTAGTGTCCCACATCTGCTACACTTACCAAAATGGTACCAAAGTTGCTAAAGACATGCTGATGTTACCACAAGAAACAAAGTGATGACATAACATCACAACTATTCGCAGTTTTTCATTTTGATGAATATGATGTCACAATTAGTTTTTTATTATCATATTTTTCTCATTGCAAATTACTTTGGTTTTAAGCAGAAATTTACAGAAAGATGCACATTACAAATTTCTTAAAACAAATATTAATTATTTTTTTTTAGAGATAACTCTGCTAATATTTTACTTTAGTGATATTTGAACTTTCCTGTCACACACAACATTGGTATTTAGAGTTTTTGCTAACTTTAACACTGAATGTGTTCTTGGTGTGTTGGATTCTAGAACTGCATTTATTGCCTCTTGCAAAATGATACAATCAAAAAGGCATTTTATTTTCACCAAGGTTCTAAGATGCATCATTATGCACTCTTTCCCAAAACAGTTTTAACATCAACATGACATCTTTCAAGTCTTTTTTTTATAATCTGAGGTTCTTCATATATGTAAAACATTTTTTAGATAAAAATTTCTATGAAGTATATTTATGGATATATCAGACATGTTAAGATTTCAATAGATAAAATTAACATTTTTTACCATGTTATGAAATAATAAGTCTTTTAGAAAGGCTTTATTTTACTTCTTTGAATAAACCCACAGGTTTCACGTAACCATCTGCTCCCTAACAACTTTGTTTTATCATTATTATTTCTCTTTCTCTATTCTCATTTCCATATACCATAATTTTTGGGTTATAAGTCGATGCGGTTTATATGAATGGACTCAATCTCCCATTTTTCTCAACTTTATTCAGCAATAAGACG
The DNA here is from genome assembly GCA_018389105.1 of Nautilus pompilius. Classification (NCBI taxonomy): domain Eukaryota; kingdom Metazoa; phylum Mollusca; class Cephalopoda; order Nautilida; family Nautilidae; genus Nautilus; species Nautilus pompilius. The sequence continues at coordinate 29,331 of JACATO010000603.1, read as the reverse complement.
AACCGGATTTGACCAACATCAGCCAGAACACCGCGTGAAGTCTTGCAAATCAACAACAACAATAAAGAACCATATAGGGTACTTCCATGCTCATGAATATCAATGAGCTCTTTTGAAATTATCAAACTTCTCTTTCTACCTGATGCAGTCTTTTTCTATGCATAAAGCAGAAACACCACAATGGACCACTCACAAAGTTCTCCACTTCCAACTAGTGACCATTTGTTTCACTTTTAATCTCTCCATGACATGCAGCACATTGTGATAATATCTACTCTTCTAACCTGTCCTCTATGCTTTTTCCATTGAGGTGTACAGCTGCGATTTGCCTTTTAAATTTTCTTTGCCTTGTGCCATTCCTGGACACATTTTTCAGTGATACTGTACTTATGAGGAACTGCCATATTTGTCCATTTTCCTTGGCAAATTTTATAACTTCCAGTTTAAAGGTTGCTGTGCAAGAATTACATGATGTGACAGGTGGAATTTCAAAATAAATGAGGGTTTTATACTCACAATTAAGATCTAAATGGATCAAGATGGTGGTGACTTGTTATTGATTGGATAAATAAGTGTATTTTAATGAACAATTAACATGGGTACTACTGAACTCCCTACTCTGGTGTTTTCCAAGTAGTTTGATTTGAACTTTATAGCCAAATTTTCAGGTTCAATGCGTTGTTTTTTCAATATTCAGAAATTTAAATTTTATCCATGAATAAGCCAATTACGCCATCTTGGTCTGCTCATAAACAGAGAACTCGAGCAAAGATGCTGTCCTGTTCTGCTTTTGGCTGTACCAATCATGAAAATACCCCCCCCCCCAGTTACCTTTCATCGGTAAGAATTGTATTTATTGTGCATGCTTACTTTAGAACTTTGTACAGACAATGAAGATATTTTGTAAAAAGATCTTAGAGTTTTTGGCAGAGCGGGTGGGACAGTCAGTCAAGTCGGCGCAGCAAATTAATATGTCACCATCACAGTGATGTGACAGGCTTCTATCTATGCTCTTGTTAAATAATTATAGCACATGCTGTCCACTAGAATCTAATATAATCATGACATTACCTTGATAATAATAATAATAAACTGAGTGAACCGCTGAGTCCTTTCTCAGAAGACAAACCTGATGATGGTCAGGGAAGCAACTTTCCTCGATTTAGACTTTGTTCCCCAAACAGCTTTATTTAAACGGAATTAGAAACACACACTCAGAAGTACATGCATCTAAATCAATTTCATTGAAATGCAATAATAATAATAATAATAATAATAATAATGTTTATTACTTAAGGCAAAATTTATCTCTCAGGTATTAGTGAATCATTTTTAAACATATATGTTTCTTGATCTTTATCTAGTGCCATCTCTACTGTTACTTGTGCTATTTGTACATAGTAATCCTGTCCGCTTCTACTTTCATCTACTTTTAAAATCCTGTTTGCATAAAACTGTGTAATCCACTGCCATGATTCAGTTAGTAACCTGTCACCCTTTAGCTGTCCCTTTGTTGAAGCAATTAATGACAGTAGTTATATGAAATAAAATCATCAATTTTCAAAATATTGCCATAAAAAATGCTTCTATTTTTCAGTTTTCCAAAAAAATGAAGAATTGAGAGAAAAATGGATAAGAGCAACGAAGAGAGCCAACTTTAACCCATCAAAATCAGCAGTTTTGTGCTCTCACCACTTTGCAGAAGATAATATTGACAGGACATCAGTTAGTTGTGTTTGAATTCACAGTGGCAGGGTGCCTACTATATTTGGTTTTCCTAAGCATCTGCAAAGTGACAGCAAACCTAGAAAATGACCATTTCCATAACAACCTGAATGTGATGTGGAGGATGTCGGTGATGCAATACCTGTGCCATGTATCACTCACTGAAAAGGCTTCACAGAAAAGGAAATTAGAACAAGCTGAATTGAAATTAGCCTCATCGAGAAAACGAATAAAGTTACTGCAACAGTCAAAGCAACGCCTCGTTAAAAAGAATGCTGACTTAAAAAACATCACCAGAGAGTTGAGGTGTAATGACCTTGTAAGTGGTGAAAGTCAGGGTGCTTTAAAACTGTGCAGGTGGTGTGTCAGATTTGTTGAAGCATCAGATTGCCAAAATATACTGATCAACAACTGCCCTCCAAACATTCATCAAAGCTGTGAAACTTTGCAATGACTTTAAATCCCTATTCACCAAAGGCATACAGATATGTACGAAAGATGTTTGACACTTGTTTGTCCCATCCCAGGACCATTGAGAAATGGTATCAGACCGTGAGTGACAAACCGGGATTCCACCAGGCTGTGTTCTCTGCATTAAAACAGAAGTCTGATGCTAATCAAGGTCCTGGGGTGTGCGCCCTAATCTTAGATGAGATGGCAATACGCAAGCACACTGAGACGGTACACAGCTTGTTTGAAAAGTGAATTACAATGTCTAAGTCGGCCAGTTCATAATAAGTTAGTCATATTCTCAGGCCAATAAGTTTCACAAATGTTTTAATGGATACTTTTTGTTTCCCTGGAGTTTTCAAGGTCAACCTGTATAAACTGCAGGTTCAGTTCTAGAATGGTAAAAATAAATCTTTGTTTTTGTAGTTCTCACGTTGGAAACATTGATTATTTGTGGAACTTGTATCAATTCGCTGTCCAACACTTTCTAGTTCTCTACAGGTTCCTTGTTCACCTCTCACTGTACATAGATCTGAAATAAAGAAATCTGATTTTATTTGTTTGTCAAAAGACTGATGTTGTTCGAACCCCGAGTCCCCGACGGTCACGTGGCGGCTAGAAGACATGTCCATCGTTTGACGAAAAATAAACAGGAATAAGTGATGATGATGATGATGATGGATGGAGGAAGTCAGTCACACCAGCATCTTTTCTTGGATTCATTTCCAATGTTCAACCGTGTTTGAATGTTTGTAAACAGAACCACGTGGAGGCACGAAAACCGGCTTCGCGGGCTCAAAGAGTTAACCTTAGTCTCCACCCGGATAAAACCGGCCAAAGGGAAACAGAAACCGGGACCTCCCAACCTCGAGGGCGGCGAGAATCCAACAGGACCTCCGCCGTCGCTTCTCTCTGCGCTGACCAAGATGGCGGAGACAACCCAGACCTGCCAGGGCGGCCTCTCCTGCTATAACCTCCCTGGTTGGTCCACATCTCCCACTTCCTCTGGCGACACGGGATGATTTCGTTTTCTCGGGGGAAGAGACTTCACCACGTAAGTTCACGAAAGTAGTCTATGCGCTGTACCCGGGTTGTTTTGTTTGTTCACGAGACAGGTGATGGAATCCACCATCGGATCCCGCTGGTGATGTGGGAGTCTCGCTCGAGCCCTTATACCGCGGATCTCCCTCCTTCACCAGCAGCAGCCGATAACCGGCCCGATGACTGATGATGACACGAGGCCAGGTGTCTTTCCCCACCAGGCTGAGGAGACTAACCGCTACAACGACTCGGAGGCGGGAGATCAGAAGACGGTCCAGGGAGGGAGGGAGCAGCACATCCACGGAACTGACTCAGTTCTGTGACAGCGGTCGGCCAATTTAATCGACTCTACCATTTGATAAAACCTTTCTGCACCACAAGAGGAGTTTGTAGGAGGATGCTGCAGTCTGTGCCTCCCCTCCGCAGCTGCATGTTAGCAACTCAGCGAGCAGTTCTCCTGATGGGGCATCTGGAAGGTCTCGGCGGCTCTGTTTGTCTTTGAGAAACTTGCGGGGGGGGATTTTTGATTTTAACTCTTTTAAAGTTAAGAGCAGCTCTATAAAAAAAGACTGTTTTTTCCGAACATTTCTAGATCTTCATCCGAACAGTAATAATTAATTACACGGCAGTTAAGATGTGAAGGAGAATTTACTATTGTGCCCGTTAATTTAACTAACCTTTAAATCCATGCGGTCATTCAGAAATGTTTAGGTACAATAAATTCTCAGAATACAAATAAAACTATTCTAAAACCATTGATGCACATCCTGTTGGTGTTTGAAGGTCTTTTTAGCTGAACTTGTGGGAATAATCGTATCTTCCTGACTGGTCCTCCTTTCTGAAGCCGTACCTTCATTTCACCCCTGTTAAGAAGTTTGGGGGGGGGGGCAAAAAGTTTGGACATTGTATTATCTAACAAATACTATACAACAGAAAGACCAACAACACCACGTTAAACTTCTGTGCTATGTTAACAAGCAACTTTTTTATTAGCTTAACACTAAACATGTACAAGGTTTATTTCTTTGTAGCATCAGTACCATTTTTTTAAAACTATTGAAATGTGCATTTTAATTTCTCCAGTTTCCAAAGAAATAAGTAATCTGTGGAATCCAAAAGTTATAAAATACAATCAAAACTTTCAAAATATCATTTGAAATGAAACAAATACTGTTAAATAAACAGTGCATTTAGATACAAACTTCTGATGAATTAATCCATTTATATCTGAAAAGCTATACTCTGAAATATTTAATTAAAATCTTTGTTGACCTCCACTGTTTTAAAATGGAGTAGTACTAATTAAATTCAATTAGAGTTTGCAAACAATGGGGAAAGAAAACAAAATTTATCAATTTTTCTTAACACGAATGCATAAAAAATAGGTTCTAAGGTAACCAGTTTTGTGAATTTTGTTTTCCATTTTCTGATGCAGTATTTTTCCCTATTATTTTCACTATCCTCGCTGAATTGCTATTTTACTACTTAGAAAATTAGTTTCTCTTTCGGATTTTTAAATGTGAGCACAAAACAGTATTTTGACAGTTTACTGGGACTTAGTCTGATAGTTTTTCTTGCTTTCAAAATCATTCCAACTGCTGCTATAGCTGAGTGTGTCACGACCTGGGCATAGGTAAGAATGTTTGTTGAATGCCTTTTATTATTAACCATAATTAACTGGTTACATTATTTCTTGTTTTTCCCCCCACCATTCAGAAATTTATACTTTTGCTGGTATTATTGTGAAATAATTTTTTCAGCAACAAACAAGCTGCCTATCTGATAGTTAGTAGGCCTCTAGTCAGATGTACATTACATTATCTTACATTTCAGCAAACTTTTAAAACTTTCAAACAAAAATTTCTTGATAAATATTTGATTGGTGCAATTAAAATGGATCTAATTTTCTCTTTATTTTTTTTTTTTGAATGCATAGGCTTTATATATTACTTTCAGGTTTGTACATTTTAGCCTACAGAGTTTAATTATGTCATAATTGTTAGAGAAATATCTTTATTCGCACATGATAGAGAGGAATAAAGACATTTCTTCAACAATTATGACTAATTAGACTCTAAATGCAAAAGTGTACAAAGTTTTATTATATCATACAACTTTTATGTGACTAACAGATACCATCTCTGGCATTGACACAATGCCAGCAGGAGAAGTTGCTTATGTTTACTGGGGAAGAAACTAATGTCTATTTATAAAAACACATGAGGCCAAACTGATGACAACATCCAGATGTACAAAGAAAATGTAATGCAGGGATACGTTTAAGATGTGCGAATACATTTTACAATATAATAATTTGTTAAAAGTAAATAATTGCTTATAAAAGTTAAATGGAAAAACTAATGGAAGCTACCACGGAAATGATTAGGGGATAGTCTAAAATTAATTTTTTTAAATTGAAAAATCATCATTGCAAATGAAACATATAAAAATTGTTTCATGCAAATAACTGAATCAGTTTCATTGTGGAACAATTATATGAAAAATATCTAGAGCTTGGAAGTCAGTCAGTCAGTCAAAACTCTCTTGTTGCACCCTAACCTCATCCCCAAGTGTTGAAAGTGGTGTCTTACTACATTTTTTACTTTTTTAAAATATCATTAATGAAGTTGCAATACAACAAGATTACATAGAGTTGTCCATATATTGTTGGTGATTCATTTCCTCTTGTAGGTTTCACTCAAAGATTACAACAGCTAAGCTCATGTACCACCATTGTCTATATAGTACCCAATATGCTTGCACAATCCATAAATTCATAATGTAGGATGAATGTGAAATACATAATGTGATTTAAAATACAGTCAATTGTGAAATTTCACTTAACATATGTATATATAAAATTGGAAAGAATTGTTTAATTTTGATATATAAATTAATTATAAGAGTAGATTTGTTTTTTTTATTATTTACATATATTCTAAAGTTCAAAAGTTACTGCATCTTTAAGTGCGCAGTAAATTCTATTTATTTTTCTTTCACAATTTGTTAAGCTTTTTGGTGTGTGTTCTTTGGCGGACTATTTATTTTGCCTTAATCTGTTTTGGTGCCTAGAAAAACAACAGTTAAGATGTGGCAAGTGTGCCATCACCTATTGTTTTTAAAATAGTTGAGTTGTGTTCATTTAGTGTGAATGTAAAAATTTGTTTTAACATAACAAAGGCAGAGTTTCTATGTAAAATCTTTGATGCAAAATGTCATTTTACGTCATTTCTGTGCTGAACAGAGTAATAAAGTAGCCAACTGGCAGTGACGCATACTTTCTTAATATTGGCAAAAGTGGAAATGGTTTGGTAATACCACACCGAAACTTTCCAGTGGTAGACTACTGGACTGTTAAGATGCAGGCCCATGGTTGTATGCCATTTTGGATTGGCTCAGTTTGGGTTACTTCTCTAGCCACCTTTAGTTCATCAGTGGAACCATGTAGGCTCTCAGCTTCCACACATCTAAAAACGAAGATATCTAGTAGAGTCTTTTTGTAGTAAGCAAGTGTTTATACTCTCCACCCTTTGTTTTTTTCTGCTTGGTATTAGAATACTGAAAACCAGGGATGTTTGTCTTGTGTGTCAACAACATTGGCTTGCAAATTTGAAGATGACCTGAATCTTGGCAAATCCAGATTTTTAGTCTGCTGCTGGCCTTCACAGAATTCTTAGAATGGAAATCGCAGTGTGAATGGCTACAACTTGGGATATGTTTTCTTTTGACTGGCTCTAGGGCCAATGTCAATTTGCCTTCAAAACTTGCTGATTTTCTGGCCAGCTGGAATTTTGATATACTAATGTCAAACACGTGATACTTGCATTGAAAAAGTTTTTGATAGATGACTGTTATTTCACACCACACATTGTTCAAACTTTTTGTTTTGTTATGTATAATTAAAATACTAAGGTTTAGTGTTGATATAACATTCAGGGGTACATTTTCAGCAGCCCAAAATGGTTCATATTAAAATATATTGTTACAGATTGCTTTGTTGCTGAATTTTTTTTACAGTCCTCAGGAAAAAAATATACAAACTTTTTCTTTTTTTAATCATAGAATGTGGTCCAATCTGTTGAAAATATTGTTACCACCGGATGACAGGGTCTCCCCCTGTTGGACTAGAACTAAGTCATCGTTCGTCGAATCAGTTTTTAGAAAAATTCTTCGTGTGTCACATCCACCTGTGGACGCACCTGTTGTCTGCAGGTAATTTTTATATCTGAGGAGTATTTATGAAAGACCAGGAATTGCGCCTTATGAGGTGATGTCGTAGAGTGCAGGTTCCAAATGATTTTGATGCATGTGTGATTCGATTTATACTTCTAATCACTAAAAACTGACACACGAGGTCTGCCGAGAAAGTATCCGACTGGGAAGTAATGATGTTAGGGAGGCGGAAGTGAGCATAGTGGGAGGCGCGTGCCTTCGTGCGCATGCGCGGCGGTTTTTGGCGGGCTGGCTGGCTGGACGGTCAGCCATTGTGTGAGGCGCTGTACCTCTTACTCCGTGATGGCGGAACCTGTGGAGCAGCGATCTTACCAAAAGCTCGGAGATACCCAGCAAGGAACAATTCGCAAAGTTCAACAGGCTTTTGGTTGATGGTGCCATGGGTGGTACCAGATAGAAGAAGGGTTGGCACAACAGGTTCAAAGATGGCCGCTCACCGGAGGAGGAGGAGGGGCCGTCAACAAGCTGGGGTGTGTTTTTTATCGAGAAAGTGGGGACCTTGATGATGAAGGGCCGTCGTCTGACGGCGGGTCGGGGGGTCAAGTAAGACTCTACACACGCAATTTAAGGAGGATTTGGGCTCGCGGAGAGGGGCAGCGAAATTTGTGCCCGAGCTGCTTTCTCAGGGACAACACAACAACAACTTCATGTTGAGGTTGCGCAGGACCCGCTGGATGCTGCCAGCAGGGATCCTGAGTTCCGGGATAGATAATGGATTGAGACCTGCTGTACGGTACGACCCGGAAACCAAAGGTGATGCTGACTACCGAGGCATTGGCATCGCGACAGGCACCCCGAAGGGCAAACAGTTACAAAGGAGTCCTGTCAGCGAGTCGTCGTCCTCCTCCTGAGAGCCATTCCGGAAGAAGCATTCCAGATGTGCTTCGAACATGGAAGGATTGCTGGGCTAAGTGTGTGTGGAGGCACAGGGGCCACACTTTGAAGGCGATTAGGTGAACCCCACCAAGTACGTAATTCCCCCCCAGCCTAAGGTCGGATACTTTTTCGACAGACCTCGTGTATGAGATACACTAGCCAAACCATACTCATTCCATATATACACATACCATCTCTATATAACTATATATACTAAACTATATACTAACAGTTAAAACCTTGATTTAACGGACTAGATAGGTAAAGGGGAGCCCGGACTCAACAGACGTTTACACGGCCTGTTTACTATGCACACAAATGCCAAGGCCAAAGCAAAGCATTTTCACACCGCATCAACGTGGACCTTTGTCAGAAGACCAGGCAGCGTGCCGTTGGGTGGGGATCTGTCAAATCGAGTTTTACTGCATATAGATGGATAAGTGCACGAGTCCTATGCACTGCTTAGTAGAACTTCATTCTTTGGGATTCACATCTTTGTTGTTTTTAATTTACTGATTCATCAAATCTGTATTCGTTGTCATCCAGTGGGTGGCACTCTCAGTCAGGGACCAGGTCTGGGCTATAAAAAATACATGGAAAGAGATTCTCAACCCAACAGGATACCATGTCAGCTATAGGTTCTCTAAAAAGGGGGCAGGCATCATAGGCAGACTCTCTTTTGCTGATCATTTTGTGCCTCCTTGTGAATTGCAGCTTTTGTGAAAGGTTAATCTACTATCTTGCTTGGATCACATCACTATTTTCCAGAAAGTTGACAAAAAGCCATCCTCTTACATCCCTAAAAACACTATAGCTCATGACTTTCTAGGCTGACATACAGGAACTTAGCTCGGGGAAGTGAGCCTTGGTGCTGGCTGGAATGGTAGACTTGGTAGTATACTTGAGTATATATCACTGGGAAGTGACTCCTCAGATACATGAAAATCAAATCCTATTTTGTGGATGCAATTTCTCTGCAGTAAAGATTTCCAGTCGAATGTCATGCTCTTAAAACCTGTCCATATTTTATGGAATCCAGTATGTTGACAACTTATGAAATCCAGATGCTAATGGATAGTTTAATGCTCTCAAAACTGATAAACAGTTCTTGAGAAAATCTCTCTCATGATATGGTTCTTTCTGACACTAATTTGCTGATCTTGATGTTTTGCACCATGTGTATAGTCGTCCATGATAGGATGTTGCCATCAGATTGTCTTGCAATGAATTCTGGGAAACTTAACCTCCCTCCATTAAAAAAGAAACTGCGCAGTTATTTGCTATCTCTTGCACTTATACCATTGCCACCATCCTAGTTCTAGTAAACATTGGTACCATTAAAATGCATTTCTGCATGCCAGCATCCAGTGGACAGTTGCCAAGTTTTGCAGGCAATATGCCTGCTGCATACACTAAAGTTATTAACAGATGTGCAACTTTCACTTGAATTATCTTCATAGAAAGTCTGTTTCAGGTAACTGTTTATCCTTAATGGGTGGAGTGGTGTAGCACACAATGCTGACTGCTGTGAAATAATAGTTTAACATGCAGTAATCAAGGTTGATCAGGATTGTCTGCATACATAATCAACGAATAGTTAGGAATGATAGCTTATTATGTATGCAAATGTCTGGAGAGTCATGGGCACAGATGATATTGGCTACAAACCAATGAATGATGAGAGAGAGAGAAAAAATACTAATGAATCTGTTAGAGAAATTAACTTTTAGAACTATCACTTGTGACTACAATCATTTTATCAAGGTGTTGGCATTGCCTTCTAATGATCTTAAAGAAACAGTGCAAGAAACATCTTCAGTTGTATTATGTTGAAGGAAAAGAAGCATTGTTGCTTGATTGTGTTTTCGCAGGTGATATATTCTGTGAAGTTTGGAGTGATATTACAACTTGTCCACATAAAAGTAAATTCAGTGTCACATCTGTCCAAACAGATTTGGGATAGCCAGATTATTTTTCTTTGACCATTCCAAACTAAGCTATCATACTGAAGTTTGCTTGAAATAATCTATGCACCAATCAGGAAACTGGTTTTTTCTAGCAGGTCTCCCATTCAGAGTTGATCTGTGATGATGGGCAGTCCTCCCCTTCCCACATGTTCGCTCGATTTATGTGTTATAAGATTTTCTTTTTTTTTTTAGTTCCTCCATGCAAGGCGAAAAACCATTTGAAGACAATTTGACTCATAATACATCAGCATTATAGATAACTGATATGATAAGCCAGAAGAAAAGGTGGAGAAAATGCATTTTGTATCTTTGTTGAAAAGTGATATATATATATATATAGCAGAACACATTCTGGACACTGCAAATGTAATATAATATAATATATATATATTTTTGGTGCACAAAATAAAGTCTCTCTTTCTTCCCTGATATCTATTTTGAAAAACTAACTGTTTATCAAGCAAATAATGAACATTTTATCAGTTCTTGTTTGCTGTTTTTAATTTCAAACCACGTAGCCTGTGGAAGAAAAGGAAAACCAAATGTAAAATTCTTGCCTGTTCAGTGTTGGATCCTTAGAAGAAAAAATGGTTAGAGATAGCGGTGTGTTTATTAGAGTTACATTTGTCTAAGTCAGTTCAAGAATGGAGAGAGTACATTGTTCACTGGACTGTGATGGACTTGTTATAAGTGAAACCACTTGTTTTTAACTTTTAATATGCAAAGAAAATTAATGATTTTTTTTTCCAGAAAGCAACTTTTCCTCTGGTTCTTCATCTTTGGTTAATCCAGCTGTTTCTTTGTGGTCCCTGATTCACAGTAATGCACGCTAAGAGAATAATTTGCACTCATTAGCATAAAACTAAGATACTGAAAGATGCGTCACAAAAATAATTTTTTTAAATGATTTTCCTTTTACTTTTGAGATCCTTTTAGATTCTGTTTCTGCATTTGTTTTGTAATATTTTCTTTTGGAAATCTGCCATTGTTTGTGTGTGTGTGTGTGTGTGTGTGTGTGTGTGTGTGTGTGAGTGAGAGAAAGATGCATCACCTTTTAGTTTTCAATTTTATTATTCCTTATATCAAATAAAGTTTCTAAAATTGCACCATTTTTCTTTGTTGGGCACATTATGCCCTCTTTACAATATCAGTTCCTCTCTTCTTAATTACTACATTGCCAAGAAAATAAGTTTCATTTACAATAGAAAATGCTCTGTATTTATTGTAGTATTTTTAAAAATTATTTTGTTAGTTTCAAAAAAAAATTCAAGTCATTATTAAAAATGAATTCCAGTATATTTTATTGACTCAAACATCCAAATTGTCACAGAACAACTGCTATCATTATTTAAAAATTCTCCATATATTTTTGTTCTACATCTTTTCTGTGGCATAAATTAAACATTTAAATGTTTTTGTTTCTAGATGGTGGATCGCAATTAATAAAGATTTTATTTAAAATGGGATAAAATAAAATGGTAGCTTGACTTGTTTGTTTTGGAAAAACAAATCTGAAAATTTCTCTTTTTCACTGAAATATAGTGATAGGAATCTGATAACTTTGCTATATATACAAGACAGCCATTACATACAATAAGTAACATAGCGTCAGTATCTATTGTTATGTACTTGTTTTAGGGAAACCTCTCACTGATAGGACCTGTGCCGGACTCAGTTCTTTGGTACACATCACTGGTTGGTGGTTGGTGTATTTGGATTTTCACTTACAGAATATCCTCTCTATCTTGACGTTTCACATTTACTGCTGCTATGTTTATGCAGCCAGGTAATTTTTATTTATTTATTGGTTAATCAACTTAGATATGATAAAGATATTTTATTTACTAAAGTTTCTGCTACATTTTCCATGTGATATTCTGCTGCTAACAATTTTCTGCACTCACACAAAAGGGTTCTAGTGTAAGACAGCTATTGGAAATGTCTGGATTACATTTTTCTAAAGCCACTATTAACATTTTAAAATTTCTATTAGCTGTTGTCAAAATTCTTACGTTTTTATTTTCGAAATTTAAAATAATAATAATCCATGTAAAGAAAACGAAAAGGCAGTTTGTAAATTATCTGCGCTTAAGAAAAAATTCTGAAATATTGTTGCTGCATTATTTCTCACTTGCATTTTGTTTATCAAAAGATGGATCATTTATAACAATACAAATATCTTTAGAATGAAACAGTAAATTCTATGTCATTTTTTAAGGATTTATACAACAGCTAACATTTTTTCTAAAAATTCAGTAAACATTTTTTAACATAATTAAAATATTTAAAAGATCTTTTTTCTTGTGAAGGTTGTACAGTCGTCAGATATCAGCACTTTTCTCTGTGGTGCTTGTTCTGAGGGAAGAAATGGGATGTTCTTTGCCAGAGAGTGGACTCTGCATCATACGATGTTGACTAACTGCTTTTTCTTTTACTAACCACTGCTCTTTACTATGTGTGTTACAGCTGTGACACACTGTGAGAGTACGTCTACTTTCATTGTATTTTATAGCGTATCTACTGTTACTAATTATACAAAGTTCTTGGGTTAATACAAAATAAAAACATTTAGCCTAAATTTATGCTGTATATTTTCAAAAGAAGATTGTGCCAATAATATCTTTAAATATGAGACCGAAACAAAAAAAAATTTAAATAACAGAACACTGACCGTCATCGTTCAAAAATGAAAAATAAATGCACTTGTATGATTTTTTTAAAAAATATTTATAATTTTTATCTAATTGTGTATAAAATATAAACTAACAGGAAAATTGATGAGTTGGCTGTATGGCCAAATGTTTTTTTAATTATGTAAGCTGTAGTTAGATGTATTCAAAGAAAAATGCTTGAATGTAAGTATCAACATACTTGGTGTTGTTATAAAACTAAGGTCTTGTCATTTTGTCTTCAGCAACCTTGAGATACGACGGACATCCACTCTCTACAAAGAAACAGTGAATCTTACAAGTAGTTTTTAGTAAAATAAATGCAGTTGTAGATATTTTAAACATCCACTATTAAACTAAATTGAATGTAATCATTAAGTCATTTTTACTCTAGACCATTTTAAACATGTTTTATTTTCCTAGAGTTTCTCATTAATACAAATACCTTGACTATTATTATATATGGCATCAATGGCTCATAATGTATTACTGTCTCTATCATTTATGCATTTTCAGTTAATTAGTTCATAAGTTATATTCTTGCTAATTTTTTTTTCCATTAGTTTGTTATACAAATGTATTTTAAGTGCAATGAATATATGCAGTATATTGTGGTAATTTTATATTCCATCTTGTTTAATGTAGTTGTCACTTTTATGGGTAGCCCAGTCTTTCTAATTGTTTTACAATTCTCTTTAATAAAATCTCTTTGTGACAAAGAATTTGTAAGGAAGTAGACTAAACATAAAATTTTGTTTAAATTGAATAAGCACATATCTTTTGATCAAAACTTTAAATTCTTTTGGGAAAAAAATTTACTTATTAACCAATACTTTAGGTTGTAAATTTGGTTTAAAAGTTTCTTCTTAAATTGATTTACTTATCTTGAGATCTGTACAGCCGAACATTGATAACACTGAATTCATTCTTTTTTCACAATCTATTGACATATGATAATATATACATTTATTTTACCATTTTTCAGAATATTCAGAAAACTGTCCAGCAAATTTTAAAAAGTGCTGCTGCTTAGTGACTTTTTATTAATAAATAATATAAAAGATAGCATGAGAATAACTTTCCTGCTGGTGACGTTTGGACAGAAGGTAATTTTTATTTGTTACAATGTCAAAGTTTAAAAAGAAAATTAACTCTTGTAATATTGTAAACGGAATTTAAACAGACAACACACACGTGTGAATACCAGCCACAAACTAAACTGATCTTGGTTACACTCTTTTTTGGTTATTGACTGAAAAAGAGTGCAATGAAAACTCTCAGTAAATTCGTTGGTCAGACCTTTAATTTTTCATTAGTGTATTGATGACTTGAAATAATACCATGAAATTTGAATATTATTACAGTAGTGAAAGCATTATCACCAGAACTCTTTGTACAAACATACAATAGAAAATTTTGCTTTAAGAACGTGTCAGGAAGGAGTTCTATGTGGATATTTAGCAAGAGCAAAGGATTGCTTTTTATCCTAATCTGAAAATCATCTAAAAAAGAGTAAGGGTATAGAAAATTTTTTCATATGTTGCTTCAGACTACAACTCTGCAACAATATAGCAAGAGATTAAATACTTGTGAGCTGCAGTACCAGCAAAGAAGGAATTTCTGCTACTGTATGTAATCAAAGTAAAACAGCATGCAAATGAAAAAACATGAATTATTTAACTGTTTATTTTTTCTTTCTTTTTTAAAAGGAGAAAAAAACAATTTGGCCCATGCATGTATACATTAAATTTTAAAATGAATATATTAGACTTTCCAAAGTTTGATGAAAGAAAAAGATGATTTAAACACTCATCTGTTGTTGTTTTTCCAGCTGTGGCTCCTCATTCTTTTGATCCAAAACATGATATCCAAATTGGTGGCAACAGTCTTCTTTGTCCACACTATTGCTACTGGTACTGAGATCTAGGTCTGTAACAGGTAATATAAGATTTTTTTTTTGATTTTACCAGGGTTTAAAATTCCCAGGGAAACATTTGAAAATGGTTAGTTTTATGCAGAGAGAAACAGACATCAAAGAAATGCTTAGTCAATTAATAATACTATATTGAGTAAAGTGTGAAATACAGTGAGCTGGTTACAGCCATTTTCATGCATAAACAATATTTTTTT
Organism: Nautilus pompilius; assembly: GCA_018389105.1. Taxonomy (NCBI): domain Eukaryota; kingdom Metazoa; phylum Mollusca; class Cephalopoda; order Nautilida; family Nautilidae; genus Nautilus; species Nautilus pompilius. The sequence goes on along the minus strand of JACATO010000603.1, from coordinate 14,240 downwards.
AATGCTTAATGTAATCCATTTTAAATAAGTATGTTGAGAAAATCTAAATCCAGAGATATAATCATTCAGTTTTTAATCTTATGGTTACATTACTAAAGTTTGCTTTTTCTAAAATAAATTTTAATAATTTAAAATTTCTGAATAAGTCAGTCTGTTTTTTTTTAAATAATTATGCTTTTAAGCTGTTCTGATTAATTTTATTTGAAACAGTTTTTTTTAAACACTATTTCTTAGTTGGATTATTTAAATTAGTTAAAGTTTTTAATCATATTTTAAAATTAATATACAGCCAGGGTTTACACTTTAAAAATCACCTATAAAGGACATTGCATGATTTTAGAGTTTTCTTGATCAAACAGACATTCAGTTCAACATGTGAATTTGTAAGTATAAATGGATGTTGAAAGGAAAAAGATAGCTGTCAACTTTATTTCTCATTTGGCTGAGAGTAAAAAGAAATCTTTCTTTAAAATAAGATTCCCACCGCAATTAAAAGTGAACCAATACGAAAGAACAACAAGGAACCACCATGATCCAGTCACATGAGAGACCAAACTATGGTTGCAACCATAACAAGCCAGTGTTCTATATGCTGCACTAACCCATCACAGGGCAGTTGCTCCAATTGGGTTTGATGACATGGAAAGTGATTGTTGTTGCTCTGATTTTGTAGTGAGTTTTACTGGAATATGATTGCTGCTTCCTGAGGTGGTTGGTAGTGTAAGGCATCTTCTCCAGTTGTCCCCATAGGGACTATTGTATTTCACAGCTGCTTTAATTCAGCAAGTCTGACTTAGAATTACATTGTTAGAGAGTGAAATTTAACTGAAACAAAAAAATTTATTATTTAACAAGTAATGGATAAAAGAAACAAATATATATATAATTGGTTTTCTCATATTTTAAACATGTAGTAGGTAAATGGAAGCTGTTGGGACTGTCTCGATACAATTTTGAAACATTCCCACAATGCAACACTGAGTGAAACCTACAATTAAACAGTCTTTTGGTGAGCATTTTCTTTTGGCTGAGTTGCGAGCTGTGTATTAACTTTCTCTTGGCACATCTGAATATTTTTTCAATTATTGACCAATAGAATCCAGTTTCAAATTCCACACACATCCCATGCTCAGAGGTAGATTAAGATTTATTGAAGCCCTGTGCACAAAAACGTTGTCCCCCACATCCATTAAAACATGAACATATCAAAATGAAATTAATAATTAGACCCCTGTTAGATGTTTTCATGCTACATTAATAATAAATCACACGATGTGCTCTGTCTAAATTAAACTGCTCTATTCTTCCATACAGAAGGCCAAATAAAATTACTGAATTTCCATAACAGAATGTCATTTTAGTGATCATATCTCTTGTTTACTGAGAGATATTAACAAATTTAATTGTCATCTGTATTATTCCTGTAGCTGTAAAAAATACCCATTTAACATTGTAAACTAAAAGAAAAAACATGCAGGCCACACCAGCTAATAGTGTTAACAGTGATTTTTATAAAGCGATATACACAATACATCTCAATGGTTTATCATTCCTGAAAACATTAAATATCTGCTGTAAATGTATCTTTTTATGTACTAGTGAAGCTACATTTTAATAATACTATAGCCTTATGTAAACCAAATGTGAAAATATACAAACAAAATCTCATGAAAACTTATGTCCTGTCTTTTAGTTGATTGCTTTCTTCTGAGCTTTGAGAGAAGAAAAATTATGTGCATTGTTGTCAAAGTCAGTTCATTGCATCAGATCAGACTCAACTGTCATTAGGGGACAAGGCATTTGGTGCATTTTGATCTAAGTTCTTTTCATTATCTCTGCGATAATTGAGAAGTTTGTAGATGGTAAGGTCAGGAAAATTTTGAGGTCTCTTTGCCTTAAGTCTTGCAGCAGTTTGGCTGGAGATTTGCCTGGCTCATCCTATACAGAGAATTTGAAACTGTGAGTTCATCAGGAAACTTATGGTCTAAATCAGGGGTGTCAAAACATACAGCTCACTTGCACATCCTCTGTAAAGATGATAGCACACACATAGTAATAGACATTTCGAGCACCTCACCCTGTTGAACTAGTAAAAAACAAAAATTGGATCTCATCCTTTATAGCACCCACCATGTTAATGGTAGAAGATCTGGCGTATAGAAGACTGATTGTGTCGAAACAATTGTTGAGAGGTAAGTGGCGAGATACACAGGTTGACTGATCTACACATACACACAAAACTATAGCCATCAAAGAGAACAGAGGACTGATGTTTCAAGAAAGTACAATTATTGTATTCATTTAAAAGCACAATATGATAAATCCTCACCCAACAATAGAACAAATAATAAGAAAAAAAAAAGAGATATATATAAATAAAGGAAGTAAAGCCCAGTATAATAATACTTAGTCACTGTATAGAGAACTAGATTGACTCATATTATATCAAATCAAGCTATCGCAAGTTTAAATTGGTTTTTCGCTCCACTGTTTGAAACTAAGTCACACATCCTTTGTTTGGTGGCCCACACCACATTTTATCCAATGAAAACAAGATCTGCAGGCTGATCAAGCTATTGACTGGATCAGATTTCAAACTGTGATGAGTATAAAATACCCAGAGGAATTTGACCTTGTTAGTCTCAATTTCCTAGTTGATGACATGGGAGACTGAGGTACTAGCTACCAACAGACAGTAGCAAGCGAGCCGAGAAAGTGTCAAAGAGGAATAGTGCTCATTGACTGCAATACCTACAAAGGGGATACTATCAGTTAACCACTGCCACACATTTGAAACATATATCAAATTGTGCTAAGTATTTTTAATTGAAAGAACTTTTTTTAACTCAATAATAAGGACCCATATAATTATGTTATCAAAGAAAAGAAAAATAGACAAAGAATCATGTGATTCAAGAAAAGTGGAGAAATTCGTACTACTATGTGGAAGTGAATGTAATGCCAACTTGCTTGATTTGCAACAACAGGTTGCTGTGGCCAAAGTGTGCAATGTTCAGAGACATTATAACACTAATCTTGCTTTGAAGTACATTAACTTTACTTGGAAGTTACACGAGGACAAAGTTACTGAATTAAAAAATTTGTTGAAAAATTAGCAGTCAGTATCATCAAGGCCCTCTTTGGACAAGAGCTTTGAAAAAATGCATGTTGATGTCTGCAGAAGTATCATGTCCGAATAAAAGCCAAGCTTTTGCAAACAAGCCTTTCAAGAAAACAGTCGCAGAGAGAATTACTGATTTATCAGATCAACTGAAGGACAAAGTCAAGTGCTTTGTTGCTTTTTTTAGGTTGCAATTGATGAAAGTATGGATATAACTGATGTGAGACAGCTTGCAATTTTTATTAGAGGTGTTGAAACAAGTGTGCACATTTATTTTCCTTTATGGAAATATAAACTTTATTCAAATGTGTAGAATAACTAAAGTCACGATAGGTCTATATTTAAATTTTTTAGTGCACATGCATACATGTATGTATATGTGTGTACATGTGTATTGTGTATGTATGTATGCATGTAAACACATTTGATTGTATCTCCTTCAGAGTTAAAATGGAATATTTTAAAGGTTACCGTCTCTGAGCGGATTAATACACAGAAAAAATTTCAATACACTTTTCAATTCTATCTATTCTCGTATGCCATGTAATACTAAGAAAAAAAACCAATACACTTTTTGTGTAGTGTATGATGCTTAGTAATGATAATTTTCATGCGAGTAAAACTGTCTCTTTTCAGAAGTTAAATCCGATCTCTCCTTTTCCTACAGGATTTTCATGTATCATGTAGGAATCTTCGGGACAAAATTCAGAGAAATTACAGATCTGACCATACTTCAGTCATTCATTCAGTAAATGACTGTGAGAAGTTGGAAAACTAAATGTTGACCACAAAAGAATACAGCACTGAAAAGTTGAACTTTGAAAAGGTAATTAAACCTTTATTTTTTTTTCGTTTGTTAAAAGTCATTGCAGTTACAGACAAAAGGGAGGTAATTTAATTTTGATATCACCACTAAAAAAATAGAGCTGTTAAAGCTGCTTTTGACTAATCTAGTAGAGTTCTTTTAAACTTGTGCAGTGGGAAAATGGTAAAATGTGACTACACCAAGAAAATCAAAGAGCCATTCTAGAAAGCTAGCTTGGTACCAAATTATTTTGCCATAGTTGGTTAATCACGGTAGTGCCTATAAAAAGCTGCTTTCTCTCTCAATAGCCTTGTAATTAGTCATTAAGTAAAGACAGCAGTATTTTGTCAATAATTTCTTTGTGAACTGATAAAAAAAATTAAATCATTAGCTTGAATTTTGTGTAACTTAACTTGAAAATGAGTCTCTGAGGAAAATTAACCATAAATCTCTCTATTAATGCTTCTGAATAATGTAGAACTGTTTTGTAAACATTTTGAATATCCCTAACCCCAACGTGTGTCTTTATTAACAAACTTCCACAGTACCTTTAAGAATTTGTGCAGTCCATTTCAGTATGTATCTAAGAATGCATTAATAGTTATTTATTTGGAGAGAAACCCTTGCGTTATCATCACTTTATTTATCAACTGTTTGCCAAAGATCTTTTTAGTATAAAAAATACAAAATGTACTACCATCTATTTTGCTTAATACTTATTTTTTGACATACATAGTAGTATTAATAAATCTAAGAATTTTATGGCTGACCATTCCTCTTCCCTGGGCTTCTTGCATCAATTATGAGGGTTCCTTCCCACTCACAGGGGAAACCAGGCCTAGTTACAGTACCACTAATTCCTTATTGAATGTATAGATGAGCTGTAATTGACATCATGTTTTTATTTCATCTAAACATTTAACTAAAATTACTGTCTCTGTAATACCTATCACCGGCCTATCCTAAACTAATGAACTGAAGTAAATGCTATGTATTAGCTAAAAAAATTATTAACTTAAGAATATCATTAAAAATGCAATGTCTCCCCACTTGAACTCTTTAAAATATTAAACCCATGGTAGTTCCCTTACAGCTACATAATCAGGAATTTTAGAAATAATGTAACAATTCACCTATCAAAAAAAAAAAACATCATGGATCAGAGTAAATTACAAATTCAGTAAATGTTGTCAAATAGGAGATTATCCTGGAACTTCAGCATGTTATTGGATATATTGCACACTCATTAAACAGTCTGATGTGATGAAAATAATAAAACATACAAAAACTAGCTGTCTAAGTGTCTGCAAACTTAAAATAAAATTAACTGATGATTCACTGATAACCATAGTCATTGTAATATTAACACGTCTTTATGCAATACAAGTTCAATGTGGTTTTGCTTTTCAAAATTACTGTAATAGCACAAAAGTTCTCACTTTGCAGCCATGAAGTTTGGGAACAGTTTGTGCAAATTTTCTCCTCTTCACATTTTCAAAGAGAATATCTACATAAGATTCTAAAAGGTAAAATGTTAGTTTTCTTAATTTAGCAAGTCTGCAATCTATGCAGAAATAGTTGGATGTTCAAATGAAATTCGGCTGAAAATAATATTGCCGTAATTGTATATTGTGTTAGTGTTCATTTGAACACCCCAAGTACTTTTATTTAGGTGTTTAATTTTTATTTTATTAACTTGTCTTTCTAATGATTCTTTCCACATTTTATTTATACAGGTTTAACATTGTTAATTTATTTTATGTACACTTAGAAGCATCTCATTTATGATGTGGGCGGAAATTGATTTGCTGCACTATAATTTTGGGAACTGCAATTTTCTCCACAACTTCATATGTTCGTCTTCCACAATATCTTTCATTTTTTTTATCAAATTTATTCTATTCGGCTTTTTTTGTTGCAGATGTTCCAAGTTATTTTTGCTATTTATTTTCAGTAAAGTCTTTGATTCAAAGTACAAATAGCATCGTGTTTTTCCGATAAAGTTGATTTCTTTTGGCCATTCTTATGGTCAAGGCTTGCAATGTTTGTGATAGGTTAATGCTGCTTTTATACTGGTATATAAAGCACATGACATTGCCAACTTGTTTAAATGTCTGTGAAGGCTTGAGTATAAATATGTTAAATGTGTTTAGTATTCTTATTTATCTACTGTTTCATAGATTTGTTATTTTAACCAATAATTTAATTACAATTTATGTAGTTGACAGTTACTTGTTTGCTTCCAAAATTTTGGCTGATCATATTTATGTAAACTTTTAATATAAAAACAAAAGAAACAATGGAAAGATATTTAATTTTTCTTTTACTATATGGAACACTGCTGTTATAATGGAATGGACCAGATGGGAAAGACGGAACATTTTTGCATGGAAATAATTCAGATAGCTATCTTCTTGGTCTTTCACAAACTTGTTCAAGTGCAGAAGCTTCTAGGTGTAGCTGTGATAATGATGATGATGATGCCACTACACAGTAAATATACTTATTATTAACATTTGGTGTGGTTTTGTTAGATGACTGCAAACAACTGTCTTGTCTGCCATTATCACAAAGTCTTAGATTTAATAAATGTCATTTAAATAAAACTAATTATAAAATTACAAATAGTATGGAATATGAAAGTGATTTTTCAAAAATTCATTGTGTGGTTGTATGTATTTTTTTTAAAAAAAAAAACACAACTTTTTTAAAATAATTCTAAAACAAAAAAAAAACAAACACGGTGAGTTATCTCCCTTAGCCTAGATTCTTTCTTTTAAATTAGGCATTAGGGAAGATATGCAAGGTGAGTACTAACTGTGGGATAACTGTTTGATGTGTGACTTATAAAGAAAAGGTGAAAACTTATTTTTCCCCCTTAAATATTTAATAAATACAGAATACAAGGGTTGGTCATGTTGCTAAATATAATAAAACTATTGTTAGAAAGAGGGAACTTTGGTACTATAACATCAGTCATCTTTCAACCTGAAATGGGGGCTTTGAATAGGGACTCAACCCAGGTGGCTTGCTTTTTTCATTAAAACAGGGGCAGCCTGCAACCTAAAAACATTGTCACTTTTATGTTCTCTTGTTTTTTTAATGCAAATATTATTTATTTTATTCACTCTGATTTTTTACAGACAAAAGTATGTTTCTGCAGATGGATCTTACACAACAGATCTAGATGGTCCCTTTAGATTTGAGCCATTCTTTGTGATGTGCAGGAAGCTTAGACAATTGTGCAAGTCAACAGTAAGCATGCTATTTGTTTATAATTAAAGAAATAACCCAATTAGAGCAAAAGATTGAGAATAATTTAGAAATATAATAAGTTTCAGATTTCAGATGCAAAGCAAAACAGATGATGATGCACCATTGTTGGCATTTAAAAATTCACGTTTACTGACAATACATTAGAATGTATCACTGCAGTGTGTTTGTGTAATTTATTATCAGCATTATTGTTTGATTTAATATGACAGATGCTAACCATAACTTATTACTTTCACTATGCAAGAAATGTTCATATTTCACTTGCTGTATATTTACTGATAATATAAAGTAGTTTACTGCATTAAAGAAAACAAAAAAAAATAAAAAACTGAAATATTACTGACATAAGTAATTAAATTAACAATCAGTGGAGATTATTGAAAAAGTATTTTGAATATTACATTAAAAATATCCAGACATCTTGATTCTACTTATATTGCCGGCCAGGTTTTACACAGCAGATGTCTGATTTGTCTTTGAAATATTATAATAAAAAGTAATTTTCATTTGCTCACCAATTATACAAATTCTTAGAAGAGTAATTAGTGTTTGTTTATTGTATGTATATTTTACTTTTTTTTTATTAAAGACGAATCTGTAAATAGTCAACCTAAACTGGCTATCAGTTCACAAGGTGATGAGGATGCAGTATTAAGCGAGAATTAGTAATAATTTTCATTCTAACTATTTGTGGAGCGAGTCTAAAGGTACCTTAAATTTCAGAAGGTAGATGATTTTCATGGCTAACTGTGGAAGATGACTTCACATAAATACTTCCAGAAGTGATCAGGTAACTGAAATATTTTCCTGCTTGCCACCATACAGAATCAGCAGTGTAGGTGTAAGTGAATTGCAAAGCTTTGGGACTGTGTGTTTCCTGCCACATTTAAAAAAGGACAAGACTCAACTGCTTCCACTAAATGAAATGTAACCAGAGTTTAAACAAAGAAGATTGTTCATTGTTTTTATTTTTAATGGACCTAATTTTCTGCTTGACGGACTAGGCTATCGTTTGGCCACACCGCTTATCATATTTTTGGTTATTCTGGACAGTTATTCCAAGATCCTCTAGGATTATTGCCAAATCAATAAATAAACAGTTTCTTAGAAAAATTAACCTGACTTTTATAAATTTATGACACTAAGCTGGAAAATGTAGTTTAAGACCCAGAGGTAAATGTTAATCAACATTTTGCAAACAAAGCAGACAGAATGCTAGGAGTATTTATTTAACTAAACTATCAAACAGAAGAAAGTTTGAGTGTCAGTGCATAAATTGTTTAGTTTTAAATGTTTAAGAGGAGACGGCTGATAGATGTTTTTAAAATGGTTATGAGATTTTAGCATGTGAGCAGATCATTTTTTTTTTTTTTGGTTTTCTGCAGATACTGGCTATCATCACACATTAGCTAAGATTTCCTATCATAAAGTATATTGTTTACTAACAGGAATAAATGACCATTTATGTGAAGAGGCATGTGGGTCCATTGGTAGACTGCTGGACTAATATGGTTGAAGGCATGAGTTTGAATCCTGGTTTGGACCAGCTCAGTTGATTTTACCTGCCTAGCAAAATTTATACCTGTTCTTCTTCACCAGCTGATCATGGGTTTTCTCTTGTATCCGAGAAAAAAAAAATGAATATTATAAAATAGATGTTACAGGTGTTTGTGGTGGAAATTTTGACCAGCTTGCATCTTTACGACTGCTTAAAAGCACTCAACCATTCCAGGTTAACTTTGTTGGTCACAAGACAGATACTTCACACTCTCATTCACCACAAAGCTAGCAAGTAAGCTATCATAAATGGAATGTAGTGCCACCAGAGGGAGTTAAAACAATAACAGTATTAATAATTTTACGAATCCTATTAATGGCCCTTTTCTTTCTATCTTTGGGTACTCTTGCTTTCTGCCCCTGTAATCAATAAACTAAATTCAAATTTTACCAAACTTTATATACCAGACACAAAATGTAAACTTCCCATTGGTCTAAAGAATGGCCATGTTACCTGTGAGCCTCATATCAGGGAGGGTAAGATGCCAGCCTAATGCGACGAAAAAGATTTCAGTTTTACTCACCAGCACCAGCAGAAAAGTATACATGTGGAAAAGATCAAGTGTGGAAACCCACAGAAGTCTTCCCCACATGGGTAGGTAAGGATCATTTCTCTTAAATATTAATTCAACTATCTTAAGTGATGTAATACCCATTTTATTAAGATAGCACAACCTCAGTCATCATCGGTTATTTATAAATTATAAATTAATTGCATTAGTTTTCATTTATTGGAAAATGATCTTCCTTACAGTGTGGACATTCAAATGAAATCCTGCTAAACTAGCATTGACATATTGGTACCTGCAGGTTTCCTGAATATTCCTTATAGTACAGACAGAAACTGATGGCTGTAACCAAGGCTCAAAAAGAAAAAGATGTTTGACAAAAAAAAAAGGAGTTCAGTTCAGTTGATCCAAGTCTTACATTCTTAAGTCTCATGTTAATATAAATGTAACTATATCTAGTAATAAATTAATAACATATGGTATTTTAATGGCTGCTGGCATACATATATATTGTCAGGAGGACAAAGTTTTTCAAGCAATGCCCCCTTTTGCTGAAAATGCAGATCTAATTTCAAACATATTTACACCCTATTGCACAGTATGAGATGCACTACAGCAAACCGTACAGTACAAATACAGTATGTACTATATTTTTAATTCCCCCCAAAAATGTATAATTATGAGATTTTGATATGCAAATTTCCATCATGGAAATTGTATGCTTTTTATTGAAAATTTTGCGGTCATAATTCATTTTCACTATGGCGAAAGTCTGATACATGGATGTACGTATTGCGAAAGATCATGATACTGGCAAAGAAATTTTCTTTTACATCTCTTCCTCTACTAAAACAGTTGAACAAGTTGAAAATTATATATACCTATGAATAAAATTCAAGGCAAAACCATTCTCATTTTTATGTCATTATCTTAAATACAACATTGGGATTATGTATAAATATATTCTATGCATTTTAAAATAAGTTTAACAAAAGGTCAGCGCTTCATTTGACAGATTCAGTAGATGATGGGCTAGCCAGGATTTATACAATGTTGGTCAGTACAAAATCAAGTCAAAAGACAATCTACCCCTTTGTAATTGAACTCTGGGATGTACTATAATTGACAAAGATGCTCAAAACTAAATACAAACAGGTCAACTTAAAACTAAAATTTTGCCTATGATTTTACAGTGACAAAGAAAAAAAAGAATGCAATACTCACCATTTTAAAGAAATCAGAAATGCATAATAAACTATCCAATTTCAGCAGTTATTTTTTATTTCCCCTGTTTATACTTTTCTTTTTCAGCACATACCATCAGTGAAGGCTCAGTCAGTCAACCCAAGTTTCTAACTACACCACAACTAGTGTAGATATGTTTGACAGCTTTCCTTATTTGGGCCCCCCTAATATTAAAAAAAAGATACTGTTGAGAAATAGATTTTAGATTTTGAAATCCCATCCATGTAAGGGTGCTATGTATTCGGAGAGGCACTCACCTTGAAATGGAAGTTACAGTGAACGGCTTCTCCTTTATTATTGACCATTTTTATACACGTGACTTCCCATAACCATCCATGTGCCGGTACCCAACCGGGGTACCCCTGTCTGAACAGGAAAGACAAGTGGTGGGTGGTCTCAGGACGAAGAGTGAAAGTCCCAAAACATGATGATGTGTATCACTGTTTTGTTGATTCTCACCCAGTCTGTTTTTTGAGAAGTTAGTTAAATGAAGGTTAAGATTATTGTCTAAAAGATTACCCAGAAAAAGATACCCTCTTAAAAGGACATTCAGATGTTAATGTATGCCACTACCATTACTACCAACAATAAATTATCTAGACCATGTAAGGAACTAATTGACTGAATATTGACATATCTATCAATTCTTCAGAAAGTGTAATCCAGAATTTTGGACACTTTTGAAGAGAGAGAGAGTAGAAAAGGTATTGGACGAGAACTCAATGGCCAGCACAACTACATGCCACTCAGCACTGAGCAGTTTTGTTTTCTTGACAAGAGCTAGAAAATGTCTGTAGATATTAAACATTTTTTTAAAATTTACTGCTTGAAGTTAACGATATAAGTCATTGGGAAAACTAGTTATAGAGGAGATTAAGAGTTGATCAGCAGATTCCCATTATCCTTAAAAATGAGAGAAAGAGTATTTACAATTTCCCTTTATGGAACAGAATGATATACTTAATCAAACACAATTTTACATTTTCACTCTGTCTGTCTACATGCGTGTGAGAGAGGGAGAGACATTTAGAGTTAATGGAGCCAAATTTTGCCATGTACTCCTTTAAAACCACCTCTGTAGCTGTCAGTAATAGACAACTTACTTTCAGATGGGTCTTTAGATTTTCTTCTGTGTATGAATAAAATTTGGAAAACTGAAAAAACAGTAGCAAATTTTATGCCATTTTGTATGTAGATTACTTTTAGTACACATTAATACTGGAAAATTAAATTAAACTGAAGAGGTGCCGCATTCAAGATATTTTTAAAACAAGGGGAACTAAGAAAATAGAACTAACATGTTCTTACATTTCTGTACCTGTATTAAATAATTTTATAAAATATACATATATGCAAATCCAGTAAATTAAAAAAAAAATCTGCCTACAAGTCTTAATAATTAGTCAGCAGGTCAGTTTGAAATGAGAGAAACCAACAACTTACCAGCAAGGGATCCCTAATGAAGAAAAATAGGTGTGTTGTTTCCAACCAGGTCCCAGTTTCCCATCTCAGTGTAGATCTTCAGTGCAAGTCCTCTAGGGTCACGTGCTGTGTCAGCAGAGCCACTTTTCTCCTCCTAACAAAAAAAATATAACCACATTTGAGTAGTTACCAGATTTCAGGAGGACAGATTTTATAAAAAACTCTCTTTAAAGTTTACATGTAGACAAATTTTAACTTCAAACTATTACTGATTACAAGTACATAGTGGAAGTTCATTCAAACTGATTAAAGAGAAAATAGAAGTTCATGCTGTTTTAAACATGTATTACCACTATTAATTATTCAGTTTCACTGGGAAACTTACTAATGACAAACAAAAAAACACAACTATCCCAAATGCTCAGTGTACTATTTCCCATTATTACACCTGGTTTTGTCAAGAAATCAATTTATCGAGATTAGCACAAAAAAGCAGAGGACATCAGTTCGGCTTGAAAATGAAGAGGGGAGAGGTGGGGGCCAAGATGGTAAATCCCTTAGCCATTCATTCAATCACTAGCTCTCTTCCCACCACACACATTTTAGGCAAAATTCATTTTTAAGGGCAAAGTAAATCCCCATTCAGTCCCCTCTTCTCCTCCAAATTGAGGATCAATATGCTTACACATAAATAGGTGAAAGCCAAAACATTAAAAAGTAATACTGGTCTAAAAATGCAATTCAAAATCAAAACATATTCATGAGACTTAAGCTTATCAATAAAAAAAGAAAAAAAAGTGTTTCAAAGAGCAAAAATGAAATTTTCAGATGTTAACTAATCAATATAGGTACATTCAAATTACAATTAATACATAACTCTTTGAAAAAAAACCATAATTTCTACAAAACTGAAGTTTCATAAATCTGTTGAATTTTCTATCTAGAGGCTGTGAAAAAATAATAAGATGATGTTCTTAACTGAAATCAAAAAGCTTAAAAAGATTTCTGTGTTAATCTGATCAACATAGTTATGTATTAATCTGGATTTGGAATGGCTTTGTGAAAGCCAAAGTTCTGTAAGTAATACTGGTCTACAAAGACACATTTGAAATTATAAACAATTATTAATGTCTAAATTTAAATGGTAGGGCTATACTTTTCACAAAAGCTCTTAAATTATAATGCAACAAAGAAACATCAATTTTTTACCACTTTCTGGATTGAGGTGATTTCTTGTTGGATTACATATATCTATCTACCCGTGCTAAAAATTCATTAACTCTGTATAAAAAAAATGGAGGTGGACTAGGAAATACAACAGACCTAGTTCCCCAGATTCTATAATTTCTCCACTAAGCTAAATAACTGCTCATAAATACCAGTACATATATCTAAAGCTAAGGAATATTACTTCAAAAAATTCCCTTGTCAACCCTAGAAGATTTAGGTAATCAATTAATGACATTTCCACATACTGAACTCTGCCCAGTGGAATCCTAATAAAACTAGGAGTTCATTTTAAATTGCCAAAGGTGTGCAAAGTAAGAAAACCTATTAAGCTTCACAGATTTAAATGTTCTGTTTCACACAAATATGCATTCTTAACTCATGGAGAAAAGGTGATGAAATAAGAAGACAGGACTATTATGGTATGGGGTCAAATCTTTCACGGTAATAAAAAACAGAACTGTGTTCGTCAAAGGGGACATCACAATTCTGCCAGTATGTTTGCTATTTTAAAGATACATCTACCTTTTGTATGAACAAGGCATACATGCCTCATATGACCAGTTTGGAAGAGAACTCAAGACAATCAGCTTTTTCCACTGGGTATCCCAAAAATCATGACATAAATCCAGTTGAGATCTGTGGCAGCATCTGGAAGCAAAGCAACCATGTCCTGGTAGCTTGATGGAATTAAAGAAAGCTCCCTCTCAAATGGAGGGGAACTGGGACCAGATGTTGATACAAAATCTTCCTAAATTCACAGGTAGGTTAAACAGGGGTAAAGGATTCTTTTTCTTTTGCTGTGGAAAGTAGCTTGGCTGAGTATCAGCATAAAGAATTCCACTCTGTCGCTTAGTTTTTACTGTTTTTCACAAAAAAAGATAAACAGGTGGCCAAATTATTATCAGATGGCACTTTTTAAAACAATTTCAAGAAGTGGGTGTTACAGCTTTTATTTTATTCATATAGGTAGTTTACTATTATTATATTTTTATTATTAATGTATTTTTTCAAAGGGTTGAAAAAAAAAAAAACAATTTTTACTCACTTTAATTTGTACAATTTTGATATTAAGTTG